>OVAX01000311.1:0-92293 GCA_900406405.1 Lepidium africanum | reverse complement strand
ATATGTTAGACACTCCTTGTCTAAACTTCCGATGTGGGACTTGGATTGATATCCCAACAATTTATTATATGGACAAATGCCACTATACGTACATAGAAAAATGTTAAATATGTCTCAGAATGTCATCCATATTTTTCATATTCAATTTGTCAAACAAATACCTTTATTGTCTTATATTTTGTCTTTATTTATTTCTTTTTTGGACATAAACAAAGTTGTGTGCCCCAAAGGTGTCATTCAATGGACAAAGTGCTATATCATTCAGTTATAGACATAGACAACTTTATTATATGACTCGTAATAAAAATGACCGTATGTAGACATGAACATATATCTATATGGCTATGTCTATTATTCCGCTTTTTCTTATATGTTTCTCTTTATCTTTGTCCATGTCTATAATGTCATTTTTTGAGGACAAGGACAAATGACTATATAATTGCTGTATTGACATGGACATATTTCGTCATACCATTTTCTCTTTTCAAAGAACAAATATATATATATATATATTCCTCATTCGTCGACATGGACAATATTAGTATGCAAAGAGACAAATATCTTAGTTGTCTCGTATGTCAGACATGACAAATGCTGATATATGAATGATATGGACATGAACTTAGTTATCTCCTGGGATGGACATGGACAAATATGTCCATGTCCATAGGACAATATTGTTCATCGTTATGTGCTATGTTGCATGTACACAAGCGGGTAGGTGAATAACGGGCCTGTATATTGTCCATGTCCATATAAATATGATTTAAAATACGATAATATTTGCATGTATTTGTCCATATCTATATAAGATCTTTTTATATATCAATTAGTCGATGTTTAGAAATTACGTAAAATTTGAATCGAAAACATAACATAAGTCTTTACTATAACCTAATCGAATATTTTTAGTTTGAGGATTTGCTAACGCGCATGTATTTTGTCCATGTCCATGTTTGATGCAACACATATTTGTTGCCCATAACGTACGTTTGATTAGATTTGATCCAATCAGTCACTTTTTCAAGACATGTCACTTATAAATAAGGATAATTTTGTCTTTTTAAAAAGGAAAGTGGTAGTGGGAATAAAGTATCAAAAAAGTAGGTATTTTATATAATACGTATTTTTGATGAAATTCCATAATTTATATAGGTATAGTTCGGTTTTGTATGGTTTTGGTTTTTAATCGAACCGAACAAAAACCAAAATTACTAAATTTTGGAACCATTTTACCTGCGAAGAAACCGAAACGAATACTTAAAAGAAACCGGGAAACTTCTCTTAAGTACGAAGCGTACCTAAGAATCAAAATCTTCTCAAGCAAAACAATTTCACAAACATTAGTGTAGATCGAGAGAGCACAAAGTAATGGAGAAAATCACGATTCCGGTCGAATTTGTCGACGAAGAAGATGATTTCCTACTGGAACTCGCTGCAATCGAAGCAGAAGCAGCGGCGTCAGCTAAACGCCCTAGGGTTTCTATACCGGAAGGACCTTACATGGCGGCTCTAAAGGGGAGCAAAAGCGAGCATTGGCAAACGAGTCCACTAAATCCTGCCTCCAAATCGCGAGGTGTCGCTGCTATCTCCGGCGGTTTTCAAAGTTCAGACGGCGGAGGAGGCGTCGATCAGGAATTTCCGGAGAAAAAATGTCCATGTGATGTAGGTCTGTGTTTGGTTCTCACATCAAATACACAGAAGAATCCAGGCCGAAAATTCTACAAATGCCCCATTAGAGAGGTTCTTTAATGTTTATTTGCTTGATAGGTGTTCGATTAAATGCCAATGAGAATAGTTTCAATCAAAATAAATTTGGAAATTTTTGGTAGACAATGTCCATGACTTAAGCTACATCGTCACCAGGAAAATGGAGGTTGTGGGTTTTTCCAATGGTGTGATGCGGTCCAGTCTTCAGGAACTCAAAGTTATGGAAACACTAACGATACCAAGTTTCCAGATCATCAATGTCCTTGTGGTGCGGGATCGTGTCGTGTTCTTACTGCAAAAACAGGGGAAAACGTTGGTCGACAGTTTTATCGCTGTCCTGTTTTTGAGGTATCTATATCACTTAATTTTTATGGTTTGTGTTATTATCTGTTAATAACATAGCCACTGAGTCAATGACATTGCAATCTGTTGTTAAGTGCTGGATTATGGTATTGTTCTCTCTGGTTAAGTGCTGGCTCTTCTTTTTTCATTTTTTCCTATATTAGATTGTGCACTTGAATAGTGTTAAGCTGTAAACAATAGATCAAGAGCTCCTTTCCCCGTTTGAATGATGAAATGGAGTGAAAACTTGGCATAGAACTATGCTAGCAAAAAGAAAACCAGTTGGTTGATTTTTGGCGTACAACTAGTGCCAAGTACCATCACCGGAACAAGTAAAATACTGAGTTCTGAATCTAGATTTTTTCACAATAGTTAAATAGTTAATGTAGTATCTTGCTTAGCTCAGATTGGCAGCTTAATAAATAGCTTCCTCTATCATGGCAGGGTTCTTGTGGTTTCTTCAAATGGTGCAATGATAAAACAGTCAGCTCTCCTACAACGTATAGTTTTAGTAAAAACAGCAACTCAGCTGACTTAGATACCAGAGGATATCAAATAGCAAAAATGGGCACTCCTTGTACTCAATGTGGAAAGGAAGGACACTGGGCGAAAGACTGCACGATTCAGTCCGCGTATCCATTGTCTGCAACGGGACAAGCAAAGTCTACATCTGCAGCTGGAGATTGCTATAAATGTGGAAAGGAAGGACACTGGGCAAAAAACTGCACAGTTCAGTCCGGGTATCCCTTGCCTGCAACAGGACAAGTAAAGTCTACATCTGCAGCTGGAGATTGCTATAAATGCGGAAAGCAAGGGCACTGGGCGAGAGACTGCACTGCTCAATCTGGTAATCCTATGTCTCAATCAGGGCAAGTGAAGTCTTCCTCTTCAGGTGGAGAATGTTACAAATGCGGAAAACTAGGACATTGGTCGAGAGACTGCACTGGTCAATCAGGTAATCAACAGTTTCAATCAGGGCAAGCAAGGTCCACTTCCTCAACTGGAGATTGTTACAACTGCGGAAAGTCGGGACATTGGGCAAGAGATTGCACTTTGGCTGGTCAATCCATAGGTGCTTCAGGCAAAAGACAGAGACAGTACTAAGTAAGGCTTTCTGGTTCTGATCTGTCTTACACAAAGCTTAAGCTGTCTCTAATATAGTTTAGCTACAATCTTGTCATGGTTAATAGTTAACGGTTCCTAACTTCGAACCTTTGCTTTTGTCTTCCAAACTTGTAAATCCTTTGTTTTCGTTTCTTACTTTGAAGCGTGCGAATTGTAGAAGACAATTCTGTTAACCTATGTGTTTTTGTGATGTTTATCGTAATTGGCCAATTATATTGCTTGAAATTCTACTGCTAGAACTTCACTTAACATTTGGACAAAATTATTAGTAAAAATTTTTTAAAGAGGACAAAAAGGAGAATTAGGAATAAAGTATGAGCACATAAAGTATTGAAGAAATTAACGATATACATTTTAAACCAAAAATTGTTAGTAAAAAACTTTAGAGGAGACAAAAGAAAAAAGAATTCGGGATAAAATATTGAAGGTAATAACGATATATGTCAGGTTCCCCTGCAACATGTAAGAAAAGAGACGTAGAAACTCAAAAGTTGTTAGAATAAATCGGTAGACTCCATATTTAGGTTATGTAACGTTTACTTTCACATCCATTTCGCTTTATCTTATCATCTTCTCATTTCTCCATTTATGGCTAACCAACAAAACTAAAACACTTGTCTTCTTTTTCCTTATTTGTGTTTCTTGTGTTTATCTCTTTGAAAGTTAAGAAGATTTCTCCATTTTATTTATTTATTAAATCTTACAATGCCTACTCTGCTTCAGAACACAGCTCCAATGGCTGAGTCTGATCAATCCTCAGTTTCATCACAATCTTCTTTGGTTTTAGCCTACTATGTTACTGGTCATGGTTTTGGCCACGCTACTCGTGTTGTTGAGGTTATAGCTCTGAATGTTTGCTTGAGATCATAACATTTTTGAGCCTTGAAATATCTCTTTCTTTTCATGTAATGGTTGATTATAGGTGGTTCGACATCTGATATCTTCTGGACATCGAGTTCATGTTATCTCTGCTGCTCCTGAGTTTGTTTTCACCAAAGAGATTCATTCACCTAATCTCTTTATCCGTAACGTACTATTGGACAGTGGATCTGTTCAAGCTGATGCTTTAACCGTAGATCGTCGTGCTTCATTAGAAAAGGTCTCTAGTAGAGACTCTCTACCAATAATATTCTCTAATATGTTTCTTTCTCTTTCTTTTAGATCATTAAGGTTCTTAGCTGCATCAATTTGTTTTTTCAAATTTGCAGTATTATGAGATTGCAGTTGAACCTCGACTCTCGATTTTAGCCAGAGAGGTTGAGTGGCTAAAGTCTATCAAAGCCAACCTTGTGGTACTTAAAACAATGCACTCAATTGTAAGATTCTGATCGAATTTTGTGGCTTCTATATATGAACTAAAAAGCTGTTGTCCCATCAGGTCTCAGATATTGTCCCCATCGCTTGTCGTGCTGCAGCAAATGCCGGTATCCGCTCTGTTTGTGTTACCAACTTCAGGTCAATCAGTGAGCTAATTTACCAATAGATAGCTAAAGCTCTAATATAAGTTAGTTTTTCTTCTCATAACTACAAATTGTGATCATTGCAGTTGGGACTTCATATATGCAGAGTATGTAATAGCAGCAGGACATCATCACCAATCCATTGTTTGGCAGGTAACTCTAATTACATTAATGTGATTAAATTAGATTTCCTCTCGAATCATCGATGTCAATCACTTCAGATTGCTGAGGATTATTCACATTGCGAGTTTCTCATACGCCTCCCTGGATACTGTCCTAGTAAGTTATACATATTCTCATTGATTCTTCTGTATAACATTACCAAAAATAATCTCATCTTTGTTCTTCTACAGTGCCTGCATTCCATGATGTTATTGATATTCCCTTGGTTGTGAGACCAGTGCATAAATCTAGACAAGAGGTTGCTTCTCATCAGTTTCCATAATAATGGACATGTCTTTCGTCAGATTTACTCAAAGTCCAGTTTCATTTCAGGTTAGGAGAGAGCTTGGAGTTCCAGACAATGTGAAAATACTCATCTTTAACTTTGGTGGGCAAGTAAGAAAATTCTCTTTATAGCAATTACCGATACAATAATTCGAGTTACTGTCTACATAAATGAAGCTGTAATTTTGCAGCCAACCGGTTGGAAACTGAAAGAGGACTATCTACCAGCTGGCTGGTTATGTCTGGTAATATCGAAATTCGGCTATTTCCTTAGGCCTGGTTTATTGATTTTTATAGAAGGTAAAAAGTGAGAATTTCTGTTACATATATAGGTCTGTGGAGCTTCTGCTAAACAGGAGCTTCCACCAAATTTCATAGCACTTCCAAAAGATGTTTATACTCCTGATGTGATTGCTGCTTCAGACTGCATACTCGGTATGAGTATTTGACTATAAGATTGTTCTGATCAACTAAATTCATGGCTAACGAGTGATGGGAACTTCAGGGAAAATTGGATATGGAACTGTGAGTGAAGCCCTTGCATACAAATTGCGGTTCATCTTTGTGAGAAGGGATTACTTCAATGAAGAACCATTCTTGAGAAAGATGCTTGAGGTATAAACCAAACAGTAGCCTGCATATATGCTTGTTTAAATGCTTTGGATCTTCTTGAAATTTATTTCCTTGCATTCAAGTATTACCAAGGAGGAGTTGAAATGATAAGGAGAGATCTTTTGGCTGGATGCTGGTCGCCTTATCTCGAACATGCGCTTACATTGAAACCTCGTTATGAAGAAGGCATTGATGGTGGCAAGGTGAACTGTGTTACCAGAACAATCCCTCTTTTACTGTAATATTATAGTAACTCAATTTCCCTTGTTGATGATGTCATTGCTAATGCTTGTTTCTAAATTTAGGTGGCTGCAAAAATACTTCAGGACACAGCAATGGGGAAGAGGCGTTCCAAACTCAATGTGAGTGATACAAGGACTTCACATATATATGATTATATAAACAAGTTTCTGATTCATTTTTTGATGTCACTCCAATGGTATTCAACTTAATAATGTAGCTTAGTGGGGCGAGAAGACTGCGGGATGCAATAATATTAGGCTTCCAGCTACAGAGAGCTCCAGGAAGAGATCTTTCAGTTCCAGAATGGTATCAAGTCGCTGCGATTCCTTCAGTTGATCACACGCAGAAATCCTCCAAGTGTGTTTCCTTGTGGATATCAAATCTTTCAAACTTGGTCTTAATTGGACTTAACTTTTATGTGTTGTATTAACAGATTTGTAGAAGGCTTTGAGATTCTTCATGGAGATCACCATGGCCTTTCAGATACAATCGGTTTCTTGGATAGTCTTGCAACATTAGCTAAAATAGAAGGCAATCATCAAGAAAGAGAGCATTTAGCAGCTGCTGCACTTTTCAACTGGGAGGTTTGTTCCATCTATTGGATTTTATTGAAAGTTTGAGTTTTTGAGGAACGAATGATGTTTATCGTTGGCCATTCAGGAGGATATTTTTGTGGCGAGAGCACCCGGTAGACTTGATGTAATGGGAGGCATTGCTGACTACTCTGGAAGTCTTGTCTTGCTGGTAAATTTCCTTGTCAAATTCATCTTTTTGTTGGTCTTTAGTTACTCAATCTTTAACAGAAGAGTGTTTATCTTTGTTTTCATTCTTTAGATGCCTACGCGAGAGGCATGTCACGCAGCTGTTCAGAGAAATCATCCCAGTAAACAGAAACTCTGGAAGCATGCCGAAGCGCGACATCATTCAAGAGATCATCCCATACTTGAAATTGTATGCTTTTCTTAACCCTATATACTCTCTGACTTCTACATTATCCTATCTCTCAAAACATTTGTTTTGACAACTTCAGGTTTCATTTGGCTCTGAGTTGAGCAACAGAGGACCAACTTTTGACATGGATTTGTCTGATTTTATGGAAGATAATAAGACACCAATATCTTATGAGAAAGCATATAACTATTTCTCTCGCGATCCGTCTCAGAAGTTGGTTCTTTTATTTTGTCTTCAGAGACTCCATCATTAGCTTTATGGATACATTGTAACATTTTGAGTCTATTTTCAGGTGGGCGGCGTATGTTGCAGGTACAATCCTGGTCTTAATGAGAGAGATGGGTGTTCGATTCGAAGACAGCATACACATACTGGTAAAAACTTCCAGTTGACTGTCATGAACTTCATTGTATTAACTTAAACTACATACACTGATGCACATTTTCAGGTTTCTTCAACGGTTCCTGAAGGCAAAGGAGTTTCTTCTTCTGCTTCAGTTGAAGTTGCTACTATGTCTGCTATTGCTGCTGCTCACGGTTAGTACAATGAAGTAGTAGATGACCACACATATAACCAAGTCGTAGATGATTCATTTGGAGGCCTTAAGCTGATATTTTTGTTGCAGGTCTTGATATATCTTCAAGAGATGTTGCATTGCTTTGTCAGAAAGTGGAGAATTATGTTGTTGGAGCACCTTGTGGAGTCATGGATCAAATGGCTTCTGCATGTGGAGAAGCTAACAAGCTTCTGGCTATGATCTGTCAAGTATTTTCTCTCTTCATTTTTCTTCAAAACTTCATTGTCTTCTAAAGAGTAATAACCAGATATTGTTCTTGTTCTTGTTGTAGCCAGCTGAGATACTAGGACTTGTTGAAATACCTTCTCATATTCGATTTTGGGGAATTGATTCAGGAATACGACACAGGTGCTTTGTAAATTCTTCCTTATTGTAGTTTTGTTCCTTCACTTGAGCAATCTCAAGAGACTAGAGATGTGTTTTACATTTTGTTCTTTATTCGACAGTGTTGGTGGTTCAGACTATGGTTCTGTGAGAATAGGAGCTTTTATTGGTAAGACAATGATAAGATCTTTTGCATCTTCTTTTGCTCAAACCAACTCAGAAGAAGCTGAAGAGGAGAGCTCGGAGTTGATTGATTCTGATGCTTCATTGGATTACTTATGCAACCTTTCACCGCATAGGTAATTCAGACGAACCTGACAAAATATAGAACAATCTTGTTACGCAATTAGGATTAAATATTACTATGTTAAAACTTTTTTCCTAGATTTGAAGGTCTTTACGCAAATATGCTCCCACAATCTATGAGAGGAGAAGAGTTCATCGAAAAGTATGGTGATCATGGGGATTCTGTCACAACCATTGATAGAAAATGCACATACGACATTATGGCACCTACTAGACATCCAATTTATGAGAATTTCCGTGTCCAGGTGAGCTAATCTAGATGTACATACATAATCATTTTGAAAATTAGCTTAACTTTTGTTGGGAATGTAAGGAGAATGATCTCTCTCTCAGGCTTTTAAAGCATTGTTGACAGCAATTCCTTCAGAAGAACAGGTCATTAGTCTCGGCGAGCTTATGTACCAGGTGAATCACTAGTTTTACAAACCATTACACAGTTCGTAATAATCCTAGTGATTCGGGTGTGTACCACCCGATTAATCCATGAATTGTGTATTTTACTTGGCAGTGTCACAATAGCTACAGTGCATGTGGGGTTGGCTCTGATGGAACTGATAGGTTAGTGAGATTAGTGCAGAGCATGCGGAAGTTGAAGCAGTCGAAAACTGAGAATGGGACTCTCTACGGAGCCAAGATCACTGGAGGTGGGAGTGGCGGTACAGTCTGTGTTATTGGAAGGAGCAGTTTGAGAAGCAGTGAACAAATTCTTGAGGTCACAAAAGAATAGAAATAAAACACTTATGATCAAAAGATTCTTGAGATGGGACTTACATAGAAATGATTAAAGATGGTTTATTTATGAATTTGCAGATTCAGAGAAAATACAAAGAAGCAACAGGTTTTATGCCGTATGTGTTTGAAGGTTCATCTCCTGGAGCTGGCAAGTTTGGATATATGAAGATACGCAGGAACATTTCTCTTCTTCCTTCTTCTACCCTAAATCCTCAAACCTAAACTCTATTTGCTAAACCTTTTACAATATTTCTTTCTCTGCGTTCAAGACCTATTGTGTAAGTCACTCAATAGTAATGGTCTTAACTCAACTTCATTTGCGTATTTCATCACAAGGGTAAAGGCAAATTTGCAGGTCAAGAATGGTAAATGTTAAAAACAATATCATTTGTATTAACAAAGGCAGTTAAAAAGTTGCTGTAGTGATTCAATAGATTCAAAGCTCCATCAACTTTGTAAGACCAAGAAAGACTAATACCATAACAGAGATACTTTCAATCCTCGTATTAAGAAACCTTAGCTATAAGTGTATGATACAGAATTCCAGAATGTCATTGCGCATGTTTACAATTATGAGCAAGATTGTAGATAATAACAAGAACAAATTCATTCGTAAATGAAGGAAACTACTACCATAAATCTACATGAGTCTCAGCTACGTTTAGCGTGTCCATCTTATAAACATATACAATATGACAATTGTGGCGATCATACCGGTGTATTTGATCCAGGTATCAACTCGATTACGCCTCTCAATAAGCCGCAGCACAGAGTTGGAGAGTCCTACGGTGTTCAGAACATCCAAAGCTTTACGCTGTGCTCTCTGAGAATCCAAAAACCCCAATGCTGAAACGTTAATTACATAAAGGAATGTGTTTCTTATTGACTAGTGGCATGTAATATAGTTTAAGGTTTGGTTCGGTAACCTTCAAACGATCTCTTTGTTCAGCATATTTGGATAGAATAGCAACTCCACTTGAAAAAGATTCTTCTAGCATTCTCTTTGAATTTTTGACAGAATTCATTGCTTGAGCCTCGTCATCAAATATTTGCAAAATGTGAGCTCCTTCTCCACTCTTTCTGCCTAACAAATCTGCTCTCTCTTTAGCTTCCAACATCTTTCTCTGATTTCTCGACATATATTTCTCCAGACTTTGGTTCAAATACTCGGCCTCCTCTCCGACTTGCTCAGCCTTTCTGCAAAAAAGAAAGCCCAAATGTGCTTGTGATTTCAACATGCATTGGTGGTGTGTAGACGAATTGGATGAAACCACTCTTAAAGTTAAGCATTACATCTGCAAACCTAAAAGAGAGTATGTATTCAGAGATCTATGAACATATGTGCAAATTTGCAACTTTTCAGGCATCACAGATCGCTAATGATAAATTCATTAATGCAAAACACTAGCAAACTGCAATATACATATTACATAAATTGAATCCAACAAGTAATTTACAGGTAGCTAATTCCTTACTTTAAGATTCTCGGATACTTATAATATTTCGTGATTCACTTAAAATTCTTGAAAACCAAAGGATGAATCAAGAATTCAAATCAGGAATTTGCTAACCTTCTCCAGAGATCGCGCTGAGATTTAACAGGAATGGAGCGCCAGAGAGCATCCATGCTGGAGCAGAGAGATCGAACTTCCGTAATGTCTCTTTTGACAGAGGCAGCCAGATCGGGAGAATCCATAGAAGATGACTCGAACCTCTCCAACCTCTCGATTCCGTCGCGAGCCTTGAGTAGAATCCTTTTCGCACCACTATATACCTCCGACAAGGACCCGCCTCCAACTGTACCAGACGCCATGAGTTCTGGCTAGAGATATTTCATAGAACGATATTTCTTGTCAAAAAGGTTTGCATCCTCAATTAGAAAAGCACAAACAAGTCTGCATTAAGAAAAACAAAACCGAACAGAGAAGTACCTCGAGGGTTTCAAGCAGAGTCAAGTTTCCAAGCAGATTCAAACCAAAAACGAAAAGAGAACCCCTAAACAAAAATTAAATACATAAACGATTGGAAACCTTAAAAAAAGATCGTGGAAGAGGAGGAAGAAATCAAACTAATTACCACGACCAAACAGAATTCCAGCCAATGGTAGCAGTTTCACGATGAATTAAGCATCCATGTATCCATGCAAATAAAATAAAAACCCTCGATCTGAAATACATAGGAAAGATTATAAACATAAATCAAATTCGCCATCTATAGAAACCAAAAACTCTAGATCTGAACAACATAAAATAAATTTAAAACAAGGTTATATAATGTATCCATGAAAAGCTACATTCTTCCTATAAAGTCTTAGAGGTATCATCAACTAACCCAAAACTTGGCAGCAGAAACCAAGTGCTTAAAATTAAATAAGAGCTATAACAGGAACCCAATTTGCAGGCATAGTGAAGGAAGATGATAAATCCCAAAAAGTTTAACAACTAGCTGAAAAAAGGAGATAACAAAAGGACTTTTCAAAATTAAGATCTTAACAACTCAGCAATCTTGAAATTCTGTATTCTGATTTTGGTTTTGGTTTAGATGAAGAATTTCTCAGAGCCGTTTTAACAGACGATTAGTGCGCACAAACGAGAAAGAAAACATGGATTCGATTTCATAACAATAAGAAGTAAAAGCAAATTGATTACCAGAAAGTTTGATTCATTGATTCTAAGATCGAAAGATCATAAGACCGAAAATTTTTAAATTGAACCAAAATGAAGCTATGTTTTCGAATCCAAAACCCGATTGAATTGAAGGAGACTACCATTGGACTGCTAATTGTAGAAACAAGATTCAATTCTGCGGATCATGAGGTCGTATAACAAAATTACAAAACAGATCAAACGAGGGAAGCTCCCGATCGATCATGTTAAATACACTAATTACAATATCCAAGAGAACCCTAGCTTAAATGTGTCAAGACAGCTCAGAAAACATAAAGAAAGAAGATCAAAATGTGCAGAAAAATCCCATGGAAGAGACAACGAACCTGTAGACAAAGAGAATCGACTAAAAGACGTTGCAATGTGAGTCGAATAAGAAGATCGACGGAGAAGGAAACGCTACGAGAAGGCAATCGAGAGTGTTTATTTATTTATTTTATAAGCTGATTATAATAAAATTAGATGTGGCTGAAAGTTATCTAAACCGTAGTCCAGATTTCAAACCGGTCAAAATAAAAAACCGGCGAGCTCGATCGACAACATTGTAAACCGGTTCTCAGATTAAAACGATCATGGATCCTTTTTTGCTGGGCCCAAATAATGATGATATTTGCTCTATTAGATCGTGCACATATATATCAATATCACCTTGGTCAATGTATTTTCTAACTAAAAATGGAAAACAAATGTATTACCAAAAATAAATAAAATAGTTGTTTTTAAACTGTGTTAGATAATTAAACTTCTAAAGTAGAAATGTTAATAGTTAAATGGTCATTCGCTGAATGGGTAAGAAGAACATAGAACAATTTATGATATGTGTATTGACCAATGACCAACTCTCGTAATTATTTATAGACGTAATATGTGATTGTATATTCATAAAAAAAATTATTCAACAGTTTGTACGAAATTGAATTGTGTGAAGATGGGTTCCTCAAAAATGTTTGTTGTATTTACTTTCACTATTCTTATTGCGATTTCTTCCATTCATTGTCAAACAAATGATATCGTCTCTAGTATGTTCTCATTTTTTGTAATTTTTGTTATTATATAAATATATGTTGATTTTTTATTTATATCTACCTTCGTTAGAAGTCATATCTCTTCAAATCATCATAAGTTCTTTAGAAAAAAATCTTACTTCTGTAAGAGTTTTGGGTTTTTTAAAAATTTATTGATTTTTGTGTATATACATTCGTTTAATCAGTAAATTTGGTTTTTGAAATAGGTAATGTTGCAACAGCCGAGAACTCGGAGCAATTGTGCTTCAATCCTTGCTCTGTTAAATTTGGGAACAACGAATGTAAAGCAATTTGTGTGAATAAAAAATACAAAGATGGTTCTTGTGTTGGTTTTGGAATTTCCCCTTCTATTCAATATTGTTGTTGTAATAAGTAGTCAATTATTAATTAGTGTTGGAACGAATAACAATAATAATAATAATATATTGATATTTTTTTGATATGTTGAAACAAGAACTTATCAAATAGCATAATTTAATTTCAAGTTTTCAACAGATGAATGCGGTTTAGAGCCAAACTTTATCAAATTTCACCAAGAAAAAGACAATTACAACCATTTAATAGGCTCCACATTTTGGAAGTACATTCTATACTTGTTCCATTTTATATTTGACAAAATAATACAATAATATTTTGGAATAGTAGTTGCCCCCAGTATTATCTATGTGGATTGACCATTGAGTGTGAGAGTTTCTGCTTGTGAAAAAGACATCAAATGAAAATGATTGATGCGGTGTCCAATGACATGTTTGGGTTGGAAAGCCATGAACCGTGAATTGGTTTTTGGTTTATCGTCTGTAGTTTTTGGTTTTCTTTTTTTAGTTTTAAATTTTTGTTAATAGGTTTGGATTTCCAAAAACTGGTGTTTTACTTGCTGGAGATATTAACTTGTAAGAACTAGTTTTCTAATTCTAGAGAAATAGAAAAATTAAAAGCTTGAATGTTAAACTTTTGAAATTTCAAAAAAAAAAAAAAAANTTTTGAAATTTAAAAAAAAAAAAAAAAAAAAAAACTTAAACGAGTGGAAATTGAGTTCTCAAAAAAAAACAAAAACAAAAATTTCTCCTAAAATCACTAACCAAAAATCACCTAAGAATCTTCTTGAACCAAAATCTATAAAATTAACAAGCAGTTTGGGTTTTTTTTTTTTTTTTTCTGCAAACAGAATGCTAATTTGAATAATTTTTGGAATTAAATGACCATTTTCCTCCATTATTTCAACAAAATTGAAAACATGTTTGCTTGTTTGTTCTTTTATTAATCTTTTTTTTTTCCGCAAATATGAGTATTCATTTATAAGAGGAGTTTACAACAAAGAGTAGCAAACCGAAAAATATAAGAGGTAAAGCTCCATATCAAAAAGTATGATTGAGTAAGAAGAAAGAAAGGCTCGAAACATAGCTTACGAGAGAAAATTAGGCTAACTTTGCATCAACATCAATCAGGTTCGTGATCCAAGATGGTCCCTTAGCTACAATGTATGACTGGTATCTTCGCCCCCTCTATTATCAAGCATGCAATTGTATCCACAACCAGATTCCCGATATATGAAGTTAGCCTGAAGGACCACTCATCAATCCTACCGAGATGGACACATATCTCATGCTTAATCAGAGAGTCTGCATAGTAAACCGCATCAACGGAATAACTCATAGATTAAGCGCGAGCTAGCCTTAAAAATAACCTTCCTATGTTTGGTTTCTTGTGCACTTTGAACCGCTCATTAACAACTTTAACAACTCAGATTCAACAGGATCGTGGATATTGGAGAAGGCTCTACGACCATGAAGCTTAGCATCTCCCGTGTTCGACCTGATTAATCACACTGCACCACTTCTTCATGTGTGCTAGTCCCATTTGCTACCAAAGTTACACTTCAGCCCCGTATCTGGAGGTTTGAACCAACTGTCGCTATATGTTGAATCAGATGTGCATTTTCTACTTTTTTATTAGCTTCTTTCCATTCCTTTCCAAACATCTGAGGCTCTCCTAAGAACATTTTCTGCATCTAGCCTGGTTTTCTCAAAAATTAGAGCATTTCTAGCTTTCCACAAGTGCCATAAAAGCCATGGGATAAGATCATGCTCCTTCTCCTGTATTTTTGCATTCTTGTGACATCTCAACATAGAATTGATGTTAAGGAGAGTTTCTCGTAAAACGTCCACTTGGCTTAGGGATTGAGGATGCATTCCAAGTCAGCGTAGTCATGTGAACAGTACATTATTAATGGTTTCGCATTCTAAACCACATTGTTGGCACGTTGTATTGACTGCAATTCCTCTGTTTTCCCATCTATCTGCAACCACAAGTGCACCAGCCAAAACCTTCCACATAAAGTGTCTAACCTTGGGTGATGCGTTCACTTACCTAAACATGTTAGCTCCTTATATAACTTATAACCAATGCGGGTAGTATAAATACCTTTACGGTCATGAATCCAGCAAGCTTCATCTCTTTTATTACATACTTGTTTCTGTATTTTAATTAGTTTCACATCTTCATAAGTGAAGAGTTGTCTAAGAGTATCTTCCTTCCAATAGTTTTGTGAAATATCCCATAAATTTGATACTCTCAAAGTCTCATCTCCGTCTGAGCTTAGACTCGTTGGGTCAATGTATTTTCTCACTAAAAATGGAAAACAAATATATTACCAAAAATAAATAAAATAGTTATTTTAAAAATGTGTCAGGTTATCAAACTTTTAAGACCATCTCCAACTATAAGAACCCCATATGGGTTCTTGACATTATTTAATTGTAAATAATGAGGTTTGTAAAAGTTAAGAACTCTTGGATTGAAATTTTAAATTTTTAGGGTCCAATGGTAAGGTTCTTAAAAAAAAATTGCTCAGCATTCAAGAACATGTAATCTGTAAACAAAATAATTTTCATCGATCAAAAGGTCGATGGTTTTGGTCGATGAAAACAAGAATGAAGAAGATGAATTGGTGGATTTATTGTACCAACCTGTATCTTGATAATACGGGTCGATAAAATTGATGCGAGTAAAACAACTAACAATCGCTAATATATCAACCAATATATCGATATATTAGGTTGATAAAATCAACCCGTAAGTAACAAATACCATTCAGAAGTTTATCGACTTACATATCGATCTATTTGGTTGATATATTACCCCTATAAGAATTCAATAAAACCAAGAGAAAGCTATCGACTCAGACTTTTATCTTTGTCCCAAATTCAACTCCATCTCCATAGCTCTCTCTCTTCAATCTCAAGATTAAACTTCAAATTTCTCTAGGTTTTCTTCTGAAATTGAGCAAGCTCTCTACAATTCTACTTGTCTCTACAACAAATCTAAGGTAAATTACTCTTTCTCTCCAATTTCTCCAATTTCTCCATGGTAGGTCAAAGCTCAAAATTTGAAAAATGAAACTCGATTTTGGATAATTTGTTGTAAGATTGACCATGTATTGTGATGAATGATGGTAGAGTAGCATGATTGGAACACTAATTTGGAGGTTTAATGATAAGATTAATGATTTGACTAATCTAGGTTGAAGAGGTGAATAGTTACTGTTTTGAATTTTATATTAACTGGTATAATAGTTTACTCCTGCAAAATGTTATTGATTCTGATTCCCAAGTAGATGAAAAATAGTGTTTAAGATGGTCAAAACTGAGTACAATTCTCCACTCTTGTGGTCCTGATATAATTATGTTTTCAACATTTTGAAGGTACCATGCCTCCTAAGACTAAAAATCAAGAACAGAACTTAACCTCAAAAGGAAAAGAGAAGGAGTCAGCAGAGACATCAAAGAAAATTAGAAAACGTCCCATGACAGGGAATGAAAAACAAAAGAAGAAGACAAGCATTAGGCATGCAAGAGAATCGACAACAGAAGAAGAAATTCTCGTCACTTACATAGCTGAAGAAGAAAAGGATCTTCAATGCTTACAAGACATCTCTTTCCATCCAACACGCTATATCTAAGTGATTGATCTCAATGCCATGGGGATCTATAATGACGTCCTAGAAATCCTTGACCAAATGGGACTTGGAAGGTTTGCACAACACCGACATGAACTTTATCCAGACCGTAGACCTACCATGCCAAGAAAAGACTAATATCTTCCACAGCGCCAACATCCATTTTCAGTATTACGATACTCCCTATATGGCTTCATCTTTTAAGCCATCACAGGATCTTCCAGATTCATCACAGGATCTTCCAGGATCAACAGCAAATGAGGGAACTTGGACACTACCAGATTTGGAATTCAAACCAAAAACACCAAGAGAAAGATTGCTCTACGGTGCTTACAGAATCCAACAGAAAATTAACAAAATTGCCACACGGAAGTTCAAGTGGATGAAAGCAAAACTGAGAAAGATGGAAGACTATATCTTCGATGAAGAGGAATTCATGCGACATGAAGAGGAAGAGGAAGCTGCAAATCAGGCCGTTGGTGCAAGAGATGAGAGTAACAGAGATGATGAGGTCGAAGCAAGGGCGAACGATGACCCGTACGCCGATGACGATTCCCCTTAAGTATGTGTTCAGTTTCTTTGTTTGAATGACTTAATGAATCTTAATTATATGTTTAATTGGTTTGTTTGAATGAATGACTTACGTATGTCTTCGATTTGTTTGAATGACTTAAGTATGTGTTTAGTTTGGTCAATAGAATGACTCTATAAAAACACCCCGTGAAGAAACTCAATATTTCTATCGAACGTTGGTCGATAGAATGGCTCGATAAAACCAGTCCGTAAAGAAACCTATATTTCTAGTGACCTTTTGGTCGATATAATGGCTCGATAACATGGGGCCGTGAAGAGACAAACTACACAAGATTAAAGACACCTTTCAATCACATTACAAATTAAAATATATTACATTACATACTAACATCCATTACAAAACAAAAACAACATACATCACAACAAGCAGGAGGACTACAAACATAAACCATTCATGAGTTCAACATATCAGTTATTAGCTTGTTCTTCAGAGCCATTTCCATATCAGAAAGTGGCTCTATTTTTGCAAGGAGACTATCCAACAACTTGTTTTTGGAAAGCCTTTCTTTCATTGCTAAATCCTTCTGTTTTATCTCCCACATGCTCTGAAACTCTAATAGAGCATTACCGTCTTGTACCACTTCTGTTGCCTTGTTCACTGCCCTTTTAGATTTGGCTTTTGAAGCCTTAACACCAAGAGGACGAGGTTGATCCTCTTTGTGGTTAACTGAGGTTGAAGACTGTGTGGAACCCTCATCAGTCTTCCTTCTCTTTGACATTCCACTTCCCTCTTTTTGACACCATTTCTGATCATGTCTAAGATCTCTCCAAGCATGCTCTAAAGTGAACTTCTGTTTGTGATCATTGAAGTAAATCTAGTGCGCTAACTTCATAACATCATTATCGTTTTGCCCACTCGATTTCTGAGATAATACAGCCTCATAACTTCCTACAAATTTGCATACTATATCATTGATCTTTGACCACCTTTGCTTACAGTGACTTGGATCCCACTTTTGCAGACCCACAACCTTATGGCTTGAAGCAAAGTAAGCTGCAATCCTTTTCCAAAAGGCCTCAGCTTTTTGCTCATTCCCAACAATTGGATCTTTGCTTGTGTTGAGCCAAACACTGATGAGCACCACATCTTCTGTGGGAGTCCACTTCCTTCTTAATTTTCGATCATTAGCTTCACTTGGAGCTTAAGTTGGAACTTCAGACCACTAACTACTAAATACATTACCTTCCGCTTCACCACGTTGAATACTTGGTGAATCCTTCTCATAAAGATTGGGTTCAAGGTTGTGTGTTTCCTCTTGGCTATTCAACAGGTCTAGGAAGCCAGAGGTCTGACTGTAAGGATTCATGGAATTCATATGTGGGTATTTAAAGGAGAAGAAAATTGAAGATTGTATGTGAAACTTATTGGTTACAAACACATCAAGCTTAAAGTTTGCTTCATATATAAGCTAAGGTTAAAAGCACATCATTTTTGGTGGTTTAGCACATTCAATATCAACTTAACTCTCAACTCCTTACCTAACTAATAAATTCATAATAATAAGTGTGATGTAATCAACATCTAATCAACATTTACAAGCATTTATCACAACTAAAATACAGGGAAATGAAATGGGTCGATGAACAAGATTACAAAGATTGAATGGATTAACCATCGACCAAAAGCCCTATGAAAAGGGTCGATATTTCTTATATACTTTAGATCCACCAACTGGTCGATGAAATAGTTTGACATAATTGTATTTATGCTTTGTATCGACCAATTAGTCCATGAAATGGTTCGATAGAACACATATATCGATCCTCTCGTCAATGAAATGGGTCGATGAAATCATTTTGTTTTGTTTCACTGATCAAATAAATGAGTGACACGTCGGCATATTCAATGAATGAGTGACACGTTAGGGTCTCTTACAGTTTCTTAAATCTCCAATTTAAGAAACAGTTCTTAAAATAAAAACCCATTTTTATTTAAATTAAATCAATTAATTGTTAAGAAACCCTCTAAGAAACTCATAAAAAACGCTGTTGGAGATGGTCTAAAGTAGGAATGTTAATGGTCAAATGGTCATATCCTCAATAGTAAGAAGAAAATATAACAATTTATGATTATAGATATGTGTATTGACCACTGACCAACTCTCATAATTATATATAGATGTAATACATGATTGTATATTCATGAAAAAAAAAATTTATCCAAAAGTTTGTAAGAAATTGAATTGTGTGAAGATGGGTTCCTCAAAAATGTTTGTTGTATTTACTTTCACTATTCTCATTACAATTTTTTCCATGCATTGCCGAACAAATGATGTTGTCTCTGGTATATTTCCATTGTGTAATTTTTGTTATTATATATATATATATATTGATTTTTAAAAAAATTTAAATGTTACCCTCGTTAATAGGTATTGTTGCAACAGCCGAAAACGAGCAATTCTGTTTCAATTTTTGCACTGCTAAGCTTGGGAACAACGAGTGTAATGCGATTTGTGTGAATAAAAGATACAAAAATGGTTCTTGTGTTGGTTTTGGAAATTCCCCTTCTATTCAATATTGTTGTTGTAATAGGTACTAGGTAGTCAATTATTAATTAGTGTTGGAACGAATAATAATAATATTCATATTTTTCGATATGTTGAAACAAGAACTTATCAAATAGCAAATGAATGTGGTTTAGAGTCAAAATTTATCAAATTTCACCAAGAATTAAGAAAACTAGTTTCATACCTGTGCAATAGTGTGGAACAACTTTTATATATAAACTTATCTAATATTTTATTTTTAGTTCTTTTTGGTAAATATTTAATTTTCAAATTGATTTGGTTATGAAAATTATGTGATGTTAAAATATGTATTCTAAATATATCTATATATATAAAGTAAAATGTACTCACTTCTTAGAGTGTCACATCATCACCCACTATTAAATTAACCTCTTAATTTTAAACCATTACTAAAAATAAATTTTAAATTTTAAACCATTATTAAAAATAAATGATAAATTTTAAACTATAATTTAAGACAAATGATAAATTTTTTGGATATATATACTAATTTAATATTAAATTAAAATTAATATCAGAAATAAAACTATAATATGAAAACTTACGTCTTATAATCTTACTTATACAAAGATATTATAATTAAAATTTCATATAAATTTGTTATAGAATAGCTATCAAATTTAATTTACTACATATATGTAGACTATTTATGAATATAATGATTCTCAGTAACTTAATATTTACATGAGCGTCAGTGAAAATGAAAGTTTCTATCAAGTCAAACATTTCATAATTAAATATTATAATTTTTGTGAATGTATTTAATTTATTTTCAACTCTATAAGTTTTGTTCATGCACATGATATCTCCTCATATACCCGTATTCAATATGTGTTAATGAAAACATAAATAAATTACCTAGAGTAATAACAAATTTTACTCACTACATTATATTTTATTCACAAATACAACTTCTCCCTCTTATTTTTTCTTATAAATCGATCAATATGGTATCCTCTCATCTCTCTTGATCGGATGTGAAAGCTGGTTAAAACTCTGAATATTTTGTAAGATTTTTACAATTTTGGAAAGATCGTAATGTCAAGAAAGACAGAAAGCTCATGAGTTTTAACATTATTACTCCTTGATGAAAACGTAATATGACTTCCAAGAATTATGTACAATAAACAACTCAATTAAGTCATAAATTTCTAAATACATTTTTCTCACTTTTGCAATCAAATCCCGGCCGAAGGGCGGGTCACTAACTAGTATATATATATATATATAACTTAAGAAATGATGTATTCCATAAAGAATGGTAACCAAAACAATTAGAGAACCTAGAATGAGTCTCAAAAAGTTTCTCATCATCTTCATTGATATTCTCCTTATATGATGTTGGATATCAAAACATAAACAATGAAAAATTGATGATGCTTGCAACCTAAAAGAAACACATGTGAATAAGAGAATATTAGAATAAGGAAACAAATATTCTTATTACATAAAATTAGGCATTAGAGATATTCTCTATTAATTGTACATGAACATTGTATGCCTTTATATTAAGCACTCAATATACGGCTCAAGCCATCGATTGAGATTTATACCAGTTAACATGGTATCAGAGCCAAAATCACTCTTCTCCTTAAACTTTATTCTCTGCAATTCTAACTCCACTCTCTCAATTTTCTCTGCAACTATAATCTCATAATTCTATTTTCTCCTCTCCTCTCCTTTTCTCATATTCTCTTCACTCTCTCCTTTTTTTCTTTGCTCCTGTTTTCTTCTTAAATGGCAACTACTTCCAATGCTTCCAATGTCACTCTCCCAAATGATCGATCAATGAGTTAAACACAAATCCATGCCCATATACCTATCATTCTCGACATGGAACGTATGAATTACGATACATGGAGGGAACTATTTGAGACTCATTGTCTCACTTTCTCTGTCTCCGGCCACCTTGATGGCACATCACAACCTTCCGGACCCAACGACAATGCTTGGAAACAAACTGACGGAGCCATTAAAATGTGGATCTACGGCATAATATCATAAGCCTTGCTCAACTCTGTCCTCAAAACAAGATGCACAGCCCATGATTTATGGACGTCTATTGAAAATCTCTTCAGAGACAACAAAGAAACTCGAGCTATCAAACTCGACAATGAGCTTCGCACTCTAACGATGGGTGACCTCTCTGTTCATGCCTATTGCCAAAAATTAAAATCTCTCTTAGATCTCCTTGCAAACGTTAATGCTGCTATTCCATATCGAACTTTGGTAATGCACATGCTTAATGGTGTTTCATCCAAATTTGATAATATTATTAATGTCATCAAACATCGTACTCCTTATCCAATATTTAGTGAAGCTCGTTTTATGCTCCTTGATGAAGAACGTAGACTTGCCACTCAACGTCGTCACATCCCAAATCACACTGATAATTCATCCTCTCCTCAGATTCTTCTCGCTGCTACTTTGGACCAGACGCCACCATCAAACCAAAATAACTCCTACCGAGGATCTCGATCTCGTAACCGCGGCGGCAGAAATGGTCGTGGTCGTGGTAACTCTCACCAGCACTGGAACAATAGACAATGGACCTACAATCCTTGGGCCTGGCAAACATAACAACAATGGCCCATCCACCTACTTGGCACGGCCCACCACCAAACTTCACCAACACACCTCAACACTACTGTATCAACACCACTGCCACATTCCCCGTTTCAACACCACCCACAAGTCAAGGGCTTCTGGGACCACCTCCCACTGGTGGAATAACTTATCTTACTCAAACAACAAGCACCAACTTTAATTCCATCAGCCTTAGCTACTACTTTCAACACTACAACTCTCAATGATCCAAATGATTCGAGCTGGTACATGGATACCGGAGCCACCGCTCAGCTCACCTCATAGCCAGGTACGCCCCATCTCCCTTCTAAATCTCTTCCCATTGTCACTGTGGGAAATGGTTCATCTTTACATGTAACTTCTATAAGTAACTCGTCAATCTCGTCCTCATCTCGACCTCTTCACCTTCGTAATATTCTCCATTGTCCAAGAATCCTTAAAAACCTTATCTTTGTTCGTAAATTTACTTCTGATAATCTTTGTTCCATTGAGTTTGATCCTTTTGGTTTCATTTTTAAGGACCTTCAAACTCGAACTCCTCTTATCCGGTGTGATAGCTCTGGACCACTCTACTCAGTTACGTCAAGTGCACCTTCTAATCAAGCTTTTGTCATCAACATCACTGATCCTAGTCTTTGGCATCGTCGTCTCAGTCACCCAGATGACTCCACTCTTCCTTTGCTTATTTCTTCTGGTTTTCTCAAATGTTCAAAACCTAATATGCACGCTTTATGTCATGCATGTCAACTTGGCAAGCATATTAAACTTCCTTTTAATTCATCTAATTCTCAAGTTAGTTTTCCATATGAACTTATCCACTCTGACATTTGGACATCCCCAATTCAAAGCGTTAGTGGAATGAAGTATTATTTAATTTTTCTTGATCATTTTAGTCATTTTGTTTGGATTTACCCTCTCCGCCAAAAGAGCGAAACGTTTTCAAAGTTTTTACATTTTTTTCAATATGTTCAAACACAATTTCAAACTCCTATAAAAGCTTTTCAATGTGACAATGGTGGTGAATATAACAATCGTGATTTTCAAATGTTTTTATCCAAAAATGGTATTCAACCTCGTTTTTCATGTCCTTATACGTCCCAACAAAATGGTCGTGCGGAATGCACACTTCGCACTTTGAATAATCTTGTTCGTTCCCTTCTTTTCCAAGCTAACATGCCAGCTACATATTGGGTCGAAGCTCTACACATGGCTGCTCATCTTTTCAATATTCTTCCTTCTTCAGCTATAAACAATGACATCCCTTTTGTTCGTCTTTTCCAAAAACCAGTTTCTTATGAGCACCTCCGCGTATTTGGATTTCTTTGTTACCCAAATTTAACTGCTTCTTCTCCTCATAAACTCTCTCCCCGCTCCTCTAAATGTGTCTTTCTTGGCTATCCCACCAATCACCGTGGATACCGTTGCCTTGATCTAGAAAAACGTCGCATTATCATCTCTCGTCACGTCATTTTTGATGAATTCATATTTCCTTTCTCTAATGAGGCCCCACCATCCACTAGTCAATTTTCTCCACCCTTACTTTCACCCTCTCCTCTCATGGTCAACTCATCTCCACCAATCATTCCACCTTCTCCACCGTCAAATCTCACTTCTATACCTATTTCACCTACCTCTTCTCCACCTTTATCTTTAGTTAACCCAATCATGATCACTTCACCAATAACAATAACCTCTCCTCCTTCTCTTCCACCAAATTCTACTTCTACACCTCCACCATCTACTTCACTTCCAAATTCTATGTTTACACATTTACCATCTACATCTTCACCACCAAATTCTACTTCTACACCTCTACCCTCTACCTCTTCTCCCCCTCATCACAACGTCACCATTACATCTCCACCTAATTCTCTGGTTCATGAACCTACAATACCATCTTCTCTTTCTGTTTTACAAGAACCTCCTCTGTTGCCAGCCCTTTGTCAAAATGCTCTAGCTATACCTCCTCCAACCAATACAATCCAAACACGTAGCAAAAGTGGAATAGTCAAACCAAAGAAAATCATTTCTCTTCACACAGATGTCATCTCTCCTCTTCCTTCTTCACATGTTCAAGCTCTATGTGATAAATATTGGAATGGTGCAATGAATAATGAATATGATACTCTAATTAAACGTGGCACGTGGATCCTTGTTCCATGGCCCCCTACTGTTAATGTTGTATGTTCTATGTGGTTGTTTCGTCATAATTTTAATGTAGATGGATCTCTCTCTCATTATAAGTCAAGACTAGTCGCTAATGGAAAATCTCAAGAGATTGGTGTCGATTATGACGACATGTTCAGCCTAGTCATAAACCGACAACCATTCGGACTGTCCTCCACCTTGCTGTCACACGGAATTGGCTAGTTCACCAGCTTGACGTCAAAAATGCATTTCTATATTGCGACTTAGACGAAACCGTTTACATGCATCAACCACCCGGCTTCATAGATCCATCACAACCAAATCATGTATGCCTTCTCAAAAAGTCATTGTATGGCCTCAAACAATCACCACGAGCATGGTACCAACGCTTCTCTCAATATGCTTCTAAAATTGGCTTCATCAATAGCAAGATGGATACGTCTTTGTTTATTCTCAAACAAGGATCTGCATTTGCCTATCTTCTCCTCTACATTGACGACATCTTACTCACCGCCTCTACTCTAGAACTTCTCAGGTCTATCACATCCTCTCTTTCATCTGAATTTGAAATGACTGACCTTGGTTTCCTTCACCATTTTCTTGGTATACACGTTCGCAGGGACAAACATGGCATGTTCTTGGACCAACAAAATTATGCTGCCGACATCTTACATAGAGCTGACATGACCACAAGTAATCCTTGCTTCACACCCGTTGACACTAAATCTAAACTTTCTGCTAGTAGCGGTCCTCCCCTCACCAACCCATCTCTTTATCGAAGCCTAGTCAGAGCTCTTCAATATCTCACATTTACAAGACCAGACATCACTTATGTAGTCCAACAAGTCTGTCTCTACATGCACGATCCCTGTGAACAAAATTTCAATGCACTAAAACGCATTCTCCGTTACATCTGTGGCACCATCTCTCACAGAATTCAGTTAACCACAACACCATCCAACACTATCACCGCCTACACCGATGCCGATTGGGCTGGCTGTTCCGATACTCGACGATGTACTTCTGGTTATTGTGTTTTTTCGGTGACAACATTATTTTGTGGTCTTCAAAACGTCAACCGACCGTATCCCGTTCAAGTACCGAAGCCGAATATCGTGGAGTAGCTAACATCGTTGCTGAAACTACATGGCTCCGCAACTTGCTCCTTGAACTCCATTGTCCAATTAACACAACAACTATTGTTTATTGTGATAACGTCAGTGCAGTTTATCTCTCCACAAACCCAGTTCAACACCAACGAACCAAATGTATAGAAATTGATATCCATTTTGTCCGAGAATGAGTCTCTCTTGGTCAGGTCTGTGTGCTTCATGTCCCCTCGGAACACCAATACGCTGATATATTCACCAAAGGACTTCCCACAACCCTCTTTACCTCATTCAGATCCAGTCTGAGCGTTCGACAACACCACGCTCCAACTGAGGGGGAGTATTAGAATAAGGAAACAAATATTCTTATTACATAAAATTAGGCATTAGAGATATTCTCTATTAATTGTACATGAACATTGTATGCCTTTATATTAAGCACTCAATATACGGCTTAAGCCATCGATTGAGATTCATACCAGTTAACAGAGAAGCCAGAAGGACATGAGAGTAGAAGCAGGTTCCATGAACCTTCAGCCCTTAGGATCTATCCATCTCTACTATTAGTTTTGCCATGGGAGAACAAAAATCTCTGTAAAATTATTGACCAGTCATCATCTTAGAATTTTCTTGAACCAAATACTGTAAAAAATTAACAAGCAGTTTGACAATTTTTTCTGCAAATAGAATGCTAATTTCAAGAATTCTCATTTTCCTCCATTATTTCAACAAAATTGAAAACATGTTTGTTGGTTTGTTTTTTTTCTTAATCTAAAAAACAAAAAAGTGAAGGATGATGGGGTAGTGAACGTTGATAAAAGGCCTACTGGGTCCAACAAAATTAATTACGTAAAGAACAAAAAGGCCCCTCAAGTCAGAAAGCGTTGCACTTCTTTGGCGGGTTTCAAACGAACCGTCATGAGCCCTTCCCGTCACAATCATCTCCGTTCATTTTTCTCGAACTCTCTTCCTAACTTTGTCTCTGTCCCCCACAAACTTTCTGGTTTCAGTTTTTCCTGAGTTCTATGCGATTTAATTTGACGGTATCGAGGTCTATTCTGTGCATCGAAGATGTACTCATCCTCTTCATCTTCCGATTTTCTTCACTTTTCACCGGTGCGACGACCCCTAACCACCACAATACCCACCGCGTCTCCCTTCATGCTCCGTCGAAGCTCTTATGGCTTCGGTGTGTTTCATAGGAAGCGAGTTCGTTATAAGCGACAGAGTCGGAGCTTGGTTATAGTGAAGAATTCCTCGCTTTTTCCTCCGCCGTTCGATGGAAGCGTACCTCTCGATTCCTTTGCTCCATCTGTTGCCGGATTCGTTTCCGGCTTGGCGGTATATCTATCGTCGAGTTTATTTGGAAAATCTTTAAGGATTAGTGATAAGAGAAGAAATGTTGTTGAAGAAGTTGTTGGGGAATGGATTCTTTTTACGAGCCCTACACCGTTTAACAGATTTGTTCTTCTTCGTTGCTCTTTGCTCTCGTTTGATGACGATGAGATTCTAGATAGTTTAAGTGATAGACTCGTGAAGGAAGAGAGGCATTTCCTCACTTTGGATAGTGGGAAGATTGTATCGGCGGAGAAAGACGGAACTGCTGCGGATGAGACGCCGTTGGAGTATCAGAGGGTATGCATTAGTACGGAGGACGGAGGTGTTGTTTCGCTTGATTGGCCGGCAAATTTGGACCTTAGAGAGGAGCGTGGGCTTGATACGACGGTCATTGTGATCCCTGGAACGCCGGAAGGGAGTACGGATAAAGGCGTTCGATCGTTTGTAAGTGAGGCTTTGAGGCGAGGCGTTTTTCCTGTGGTGATGAACCCTAGAGGATGTGCTGGTTCGCCTCTCACTACACCTCGGTGAGCTACATACTCTCTTCTAACTAGCATATTTATGACTATTATTTGTGTAGTTGATACTCTGACTCCTTGGCATTTGTAATTGTTTGATTCTGTAGCTTATTCACAGCTGCTGATAGTGATGATATATCCACGGCTTTGCGATTCTTAAACAAGACAAGGCCATGGACGACACTTATGGGTGTTGGCCGAGGATATGGTGCAAATATGTTGACAAAATACCTGGCAGAAGCCGAGGAAAGAACACCTCTTACAGCTGCTGTGTGCATAGATAATCCCTTTGACCTTGAAGAGATCACACGAACATCTCCTTATTGTACCAATTTGGATAAACAGCTTACAAGTGGATTAGTAGAGATGCTTCTGGCAAACAAGGTTGGGTATTGCTCGTAAAATATTTTGTGAACCGACTGTTATTCTTTTACATATCTAGAGTGAGCTCTTCTTTTATTAAATGGGCTATGCATATGGATACCTTCTAGGAACTGTTCCAAGGCAGAGCAAAAGCCTTTGATGTGGGAAAAGCTTTGTCTTCAAAATCGGTCCGTGAATTTGACAAAGCCTTGTCCATGGTGACATATGGTTACGAGAGTGTAGAAGATTTCTATTCCAGTTGTGCCACCAGAGATGTGATTGGGGAAATAAAAATTCCGGTCCTATTTATACAGGTGAATATTTTATGGCCATGAAGTGTTATGTTTAGGGTTCCTCCTCTTCTAGGTGCTATGTATTTTGGTACTCTTCTAGTTCGGATTTCATATCTAGAGGTATATTTGATCTACTTAAGGACTCTAATTGCAGAGGGCTACCTTTGTTTAGGTAACACAGACAGTAAAAATTTTAGATATACGGATCATAATTTAAACTGAGGGTAATGTTGAATAAATTACTAGCGAGTGTGATGACATTAGCTTAGGGTGATGTTTACATTGATACAGAACTCGATCTTGATCTTTAGATAAACATGCTTAAAAGTTGCCTTAAAAGGGTTACTAAGTGCTTTTCCTTTCTCACACTACTCATAAGTTGCACTTGGAAACTTTGATCAGGTTTCAATTTGTATGTAAACTTCTTAGATAGTCTAATGCGGGCCTCCTGAATGCCTTATGAAATAGTGTTAGACAAATTCTGAGTCCCAAAATTGCTTATATGTTACAGAATGACGATGTAGTACCACCTTATGCAACACCACGAAGTTCAATAGCTGAAAATCCATTTACAAGTCTGCTTCTGTGCTCTTCTTCAACAAATCTGATCGACGGACGTACAGTGGCAGTGTCTTGGTGCCAGGACCTTGCGATTGAGGTAACTTTTCATTCTATTTTTCTCTCACTCACGCACGCATACTCACAAATGTTCTGAAATTACACTTGAACTTTAGCTATTGGCATTGGTGATTCTTCTTAATAAAT
Source organism: Lepidium africanum (assembly GCA_900406405.1). Lineage (NCBI taxonomy): Eukaryota > Viridiplantae > Streptophyta > Magnoliopsida > Brassicales > Brassicaceae > Lepidium > Lepidium africanum. The sequence continues at coordinate 63,576 of OVAX01000311.1, read as the reverse complement.
CTTGGTAGAAGTTAGGTTCTTGTCATAATTATAGAATCCTGGGTATTATGTAATGCTCTTCTGGCTGAACACCATCTTGTGCAATTTAGTTTCTTTACTGTGGTCAATATTGGATTAATGAAGGCAGGCATGGTACACTCTTCATTTAAGAACTATTACGATCATGTTGTTAGTAACTGATGATTTATCTACGTTAGTATGACCATTTGGTTAGTTTTCTAGTTAATACGCAAATAATATGCAAATCCTTTTTCTTAGGTGCATAATGTTTAATTATCTTTAATTCCTATTTCCTAGTGTGACTGTACTTTAGATTTGAAATATTGATTTTTTCATATTGGCCATGCAGTGGTTGGCTGCTGTAGAACTTGGGCTTCTGAAAGGTCGTCATCCACTTTTAAAAGACGTGGATGTTTCGGTTAACCCTTCAAAAGGTTTAGTGCTTTCGGAAACCAGAGCACCTGAAAAAAGTGTCAGTGCCAAGAAGCTCCCGCAGGTAGTTCATGGAAAGACAGTGAATGGTTACCATGTTGACTCTTTCAGGGAAACACTTGAAGATAGTGACATCAGCCCAAATTTGAATTTGCCTTCTGGAACAAATTTGGAAAAGAATGTTAAAATTGATTATAGATCTGATGAACCAGAGAGTAGAGAAGCTTCAACAAGCAATCCTGTTGAAGTTGAATCAGTCAAAGATGATGAGCCCAATGTAGAAGAAAGTGAAAGAGGTCAGGTGTTGCAGACTGCAGAAGTTGTCATGAACATGCTGGATGTAACTATGCCTGGAACTCTGAAACCTGAAGAGAAGAAAAAGGTAAACCCAACGTGCCAAAAACAAAAAATATCTTTACAAGTTTTACTGTGGTCGCTGCATTAACAATTGCTTGACAATTATTCAGTAAATGTCTAGGTTATGGATGCTGTTGGTCGAGGAGAGACATTTGTAACCGCATTGCAAGATGCCGTGCCAGAAGACGTTCGTGGGAAGCTTACAACAGCTGTAACTGGGATTTTGAATTCAGGTGGCACGAAGTTAAATCTTGAAAAGCTTAAGCTCTCTAATATATCATCAGGGTTGAAAAAAGTGGAGGAAACAAGGAAAGAACCATCAAGTACCATAGGCCAAAAGGCATCTCATTCACCTGATCCACTAAATAAGAACAATGGTTTAGGGAGCGGCTCGGATAACACTTCTAATGGCTCAGAAAATTCTTCAGATGGAAAAGAACTAGAACATTCCCCATCCGAGGCTTCCCAGAAATACAGTGATTCTGGAAAGTCCCAACCCGTCAACAATGATAAAGATGGTAATGCTGTCCTGGTTAAAAAAGATAATGATGACCCAGGGTTTGGTCTTGGAAATAACGTGTCACCTGCCAATGAAAAGACCAGTGCAGCTGATGGTTCTGAGAAGACTTCTGAGGCAAAGGTTGATAGTGCCAACCAGGGGCCAGCTGACCCTAATCATGATGACAAAGTTGACCGAGGATCTGAAAAAGCTATGTCTCAAAAACAGGATGAAACTAATAAAAACAATGAGAAAGGAGCACCAATTACCAAGGAAAAGTCCACTGCAGCTGATGGTTTAGAGAAGGCATCAGATGCAAAGGATGATAATACCAACCAACAGCCAATTGGCCCTGGCGATTTAGATGGTGATGCGAACAAAGTGGACCAAGAAGCTGAATTAGCTCAGCAACAAAAGGAGGAAACTACTAGAAGCGAAGGGAATGGAAAACAGTCTGCTAGTGAACAGAACAAGGAGGCGTCTACCAGCAACGAAGGAGATGCTGAAAATCCTTCTGCTTCACAGCCTGTAGAGAAAGAAGAAATTGATGATCAGAAGAGAGACACCAATATTATGCAACCTGTATCGGACCAAACTAAGCCAGCAATTCAGGAACCAAATCAGCCCAAATTTAATGTTTCCCAAGCATTTGAAGCACTGACGGGGATGGATGATTCAACTCAGGTAGCTGTGAATAGTGTTTTCGGTGTGCTTGAAAATATGATATCTCAGTTGGATGAAGAAAAGAAAGAAGTAAATGAGGTAACTGATGAGAAGAAACCGGAGGATGAGAAGATGAGGTCTCCATCTGAAGAGCAAACTCCGTACAAGAATGAAGGGGAATGCCATAGGCCTTCAGAAAATTCACATGATCCCGCTTGTAGTGTGCATGAAACTAGAAAAAGTTCTGATAACGATAAGACAACTGAGGTGATGGTAGAAAAACATTTGGGCGGAGAGAGATCTATTATTGGTAAGCATACACCAAAGATTCTCTCAGAAAGAAATACAGATTCTATTGAGAATTCTTCTCACAATGCGTACCCTAGGGAGGAACTTTTAGATGAGCAGCGAGAAAAACAATTAGACTTAGATACAACCACTGCTCTCATGCTTGACTATTATCCAGAGGAAGGTAAATGGAAGCTTCTTGATCAGCAACCAGAATACTTGGGTAAGGTTGCTGACAATGAAGAAGCCAGCACAGATACGCACGGAGATGTTCAGGTTCGTTCGCCTAGTGTAAGTAATGAAGAGAACATTATTGAGCCTTCATATGTGTTATTGGACCATGAACAAGAGGTGCAGCTCTCTGAAATGCCTGATGCAGCGAATAATCAAAATGACAGTCTCCACAAATCAAATGAAGGGTGTGAGGAGTTAGAGCGCCTTATTAAAGTTATTGTATCAGACTCTTTGAATGTAGAAGTTCAACGCAGGATGGATTCAGCTGGCATGAGACAGATAGAGTCTCAACTCAGTCAAGATATAAAAATGGTAGCAAATGCACTTTCTTTTGCTGTTGTATATACAGATCCTACTTGGACTTTCAATAGGAACAACAAAAAATCCAAAGGTCCTGTTGAAAAGTTAGGCAAACTTCGAGGGGACGCTATCATTAGGGCAATATCATCTGCTGTTCAGGAGGCGCGCTTTCTTAGACAAGTATTGCCTGTTGGTGTTGTTGTTGGTTCTGTTTTAGCTGCTCTGAGAAAATATTTTGATGTGTCTACTACCGCTGACACTGCTAAGAGAGATATTTTCACGGATACAGCTCAAAAATATGGGAACAATGGTTCAACAAAGAGAATTGTGCAGACCGAAACCAAACAAAACAACTCAAGCATTGGTGGAATGGTGGAATCTGGCCTGCAAAATATGAGCAATGAGGGTGTCATGGTTGGTGCTGTAACAGCTGCTTTGGGAGCATCTGCTATGCTGGTTCAGCACGAGGTAGTGTTTAACATTAGCATTCATATTAATCTATAAGCAAAGGATCATACAAACGCTTTTGTCCTTTCTAATTATGGCATCTTTAATAGGATCTACAAGGAGGTGGCATCATGTCAAAATCATCGGAGAAAGAAAGTCAACCTAAAGAATCCGGAAAGCTTGATCAGAGTAGTATGGTGGCAAGTTTTGCTGAAAAAGCCATGTCCATAGCTGGTCCTGCTGTTCCAACAAAGGAAAGTGGTGAAGTCGATCAAGATAGGTATTCGAAATTAGTTAAGTTAATCCCTTGGTATCAGTGTCCTGAGTTTCTTCTTGATCTGAAATCCTTTGGTTTTTACGTGAACAGGATTGTGGCAATGTTGGCAGATTTGGGGCAGAGGGGTGGCATATTAAGGCTAGTTGGAAAACTTGCTCTGCTTTGGGGTGGCCTTCGTGGTGCTATGAGTCTAACTGATAGGTTAATCCGATTTTTGCGTATGGATGAGTGGCCCTTACTCAAGAGGTAAGTTGCTTTTCACTCTAAGCATCTCTGTTGATTTGTTTGTCTTGCAACTTATATGATCTACTTTGATGTAGTCTAGTACTTATTTTCTTTTATAAATTTTTGACTTATTGTCATATATTATGCAATATACTTGATGCTCATATATATACTACTGTTGGGCCGAATGTTTTCACTAAATTAATTTTGCGGTTTAATTAAACCTTATATCTGATGGACGTGTTATTATAGATGCTTGTTAACCATTTCCTTGATGACAAGCAGAACTGCCGTCTTATTCTTCACTACTTATTTAAGTAAATTTCCATTTTTTTATATGTTATATTTTCACTGCATTGCGAGAAAATTTGTCCTTAATATGCTAAATTCTTTTCTGAGAACAATCATATGTAAGATTCAATACTCTTATGCTTTTTGCACCATAAGTTGGGTCCTTTGTTTCTTCTTCATATTAGCCGGTCCTATTGATTCTCGTATAGCCGTATGTATTATTTTCTGTTTTTTCCTGTTTATTTAGGGCTGTGGGCTTTATTGGCATGGTGCTCGTTTTATGGTCACCGGTTGTGATTCCACTGCTTCCAACACTTCTCCAGAGCTGGTCCACAAGCAACCCCTCTAGAGTGGCAGAACTAGCAAGTGTAGTTGGCCTATATGTTGCTGTTTTTATCCTCATTATGTTGTGGGGAAAGAGGGTACGGAAATATGAAAACCCTTTCAGGCAATATGGGCTAGATTTTAAGGCATCAATCAAAGAAAAGGTATAACTACATACATAACATCCAGATCAAAATAGTTTGTTTTTTCTTGCATTGCTGTAGAAAGCCTTTTGAATTTTGACCATATATACTTCCTTAGCCTCTATGCCTAACCTTATAAACGTGGTCCTACCTTCTGGCTTCTTCATTAGCGCATTAGCACTAGTTTCTCATATAAGTGCGAGAATACAAATAATACAAATGCCAATATGCTTTAACCATGATCTTGGTCAGACAATTGTTTAACAGCAAAACAGATTTGTCTTCAGTTAATAAAAGATATGGCGTTGTTGTGATCCTTTTTTATTAACTCTTTATGTTCTTATTCTCTTCACTTCCATATATTCACACTTTAAAAACAGTAGACATGATACTGGAAGCTCATTTCCTTGCAGATTCAAGAGTTTTTGAAGGCCTTGGCAGGGGGCATCACAGTTGTTTTATTAATTCAGTTCATAAATGCAATATTAGGAGCAGCGGTTTTTTCTCGGCCGCCATATCTTTCACATCCATTTGTTGCCATGAAGTGGCTTAAGGGATTCGCCCAACTGCTTCTGCTGTTAGTTAAGGGATTTACAGCTGCGACATTTGTTGTGCTTGTGGAAGAGTTGCTCTTCAGATCCTGGATGCCAGACGAGATTGCTATAGATCTGGGCTACTATCAAAGCATTATCATTTCAGGACTCGTATTTGCCTTGTTCCAGAGGTATAGATTCTTTTTCTGAGTATTTATTGTTAAGAGCTGGTATATGTATGTTAATATTGAGATTTTTATGCATGGGAAGTAAAGTGGCGTGGCTCTTAACTCTTTGGAGATCAGATACTAAGTGTTTGTTTTCCTTTTAAATTTCAGATCCCTGAGATCAATTCCAGGATTATGGCTTCTGTCGTTGGCGCTCGCAGGGGCTCGTGAAAGAAGCCTAGGAAATTTGATTGTTCCAATCGGGTTGCGAGCAGGAATAATAGCAACAAGCTTTGTACTACATTCAGGTGGATTCCTCACCTATAACTCGAGTTCCCCAGTTTGGATCGCAGGGAACCGGCCATTACAGCCATTTAGCGGAGCGGTTGGTCTTGCGGTCTCTTTAGCACTGGCACTCATACTTTATCCAAGACATTCTCCAGAAAACAAAATGCAGAAATATAAATGAAAGAAGAAGGCAAACTATAAGAACCGGCATGTTGTTCTCATGCCCTCTCTGTGATTGACAAAGTAAAAATTGATTTACTGCACACGGAAGGGTAAATGAAAAGAGTAGGTAAAAGTAAGAAAGAGTTTAATACAGAAGAAGAGCTTCGGATTCGCAGTCTTGTAAGTAGGAAGCGTATGACCACTTGTGTACATCTTCTGTAGGTAGTAATAGGGTATATATATTGTTTATATACAAATGATCAGAACAGTATATTTCATAATATATGGAAATTGTATTTAGTCCTTTGGCGTGGGTATCTCAAAGCTGATGTGTCGGTTTTGTTATTGAGACCGAGATGAAAACTAAAGTTGCTTCAGTTCATAAGAAAAAGGGTCAGGAACTTGAAAGTGCATGCTGGTAAATACTACATGTGTTGACCCATTTTGCAATTTTCAGGTGTTTAGAGAAACCATTTGTTTTGGTAATTACAGTTTTGGAGGCTAATGCAACGTGGACTCACCGATACTGTGGAGTTCGGGATCAATCATAGCTCCATCTACTGCTATCATTATCATGTTTTTGACTTGGTAAGTTTTCTTGGCTAGTAACTAAGGTTCATGTTTTTTTGCTTCAATCTCATAATTAATGATGGATGATGTGCAACACATGAGATATCAATTGACATCTAGTAACCTTATTCTGGAGACTAGAAATTAAATTAGCTTTGCCAGACTTAATGGAAATAGTAGTTTCTGAAATCAAATACATATACCTGCAACTACTTGCAGCATCTGTCTCGACAATGATTTCGAAGCTGACCAGATGCTTTTTTTTTTATTGCTTTATGTGGTCATCAATTATGCATGGTGTGCCTGAAACAACATAGATATAAGGCTATTCGAGTGAGGTATACCGAAATGTCCTAGGTATCAATACGAGTCTCAGCTGCCTCTTAGAAGCTATGCCAATCTCTTGACACTTAAACTGAAACTGATGTGAGAACAAAGGATCTAAGAGTAATCGATGCTTGTGGCGGACAAAGTTTTTTGCCTGAACCAGAGTTTAATGTCGAAAACCGAGCTCTCTATATCTATCGAAGAAGAGAAGTGTTTCTTCTTAATCTCTAAATGCCAAGCGTAAGACAGTGTAATCTTGTGAGACCAGTAGAATTATATATGTTTAATCAGTTGAAGAAAGTTTTTATTGCAATTAGAAGGAAAGCTCACTCAACATCAAGAGTTCCAAAAGCATTAAAGGCAGATCAGAAAGAAGAAAACAGGAAGAGAATGAACAGAAAGAGATATTTATTATTTAAAATTTATGAAAAAACTCTTCTTCCAACTCTTCTTTCACTCTTCCTGAGCCAGAGGAACAGCTTGAGCCTGCAAGACATATAAAGAAGAGTGAAACACTGCAACAGAGACAACACAAAAGTTGCATATCAAGAAGAGTCATTGAATTCAAATGCGTACCAATCGTCTGTACTTAAGTGCATAGAACATCTCAAGGTACCGTCTACTCTCGAGACGGTCAAGGTTCGAGACTTGTTTCCAGAAGCCATAGACACCAGTCAATGTCAAGAGCCTCTGTGAGTAGATTTGCCAAGTATACCTACAAAACATACCAGAAATTTGGTGGAAAATTTTCCAAATCATGAAAAAAAAATCTACAAGACATTAAGTTAAAGTCTATACTTACTTCTCCTCAATCCTTTGAAGACCTCCCATGGAGATTTGGTCCCAATGAGATGGGTCTTGCTTACACTTGGTGAAGAAATCAGCAAGTGTCTCGGCCGCTTGATCACCATGGTATGGATCAATGTGGAAACCAGATTTTCCATGTACAATGATCTCAGCAGGCCCACCATTACAAGTCGCAAAAGTCGGTAAACCACAGGTCATAGCCTCAACAACAGTCAACCCAAAGGCTTCATATAGAGCAGGCTGCACAAATGCACCTTTAGTGTCACAGATGTAACGGTAAAGCTCACCGTTTCTCACTCTGTTCATCTGTGAAGAGATCCATCTGAATTGGCCATTAAGTTTGTATTCCTCAATCAGATCATACATTTTCTTCATCTCAGCCTTCTCTTCATTGTCCTGCGACTCTTTTCTCCTGTCTCCACCCACAACTACCAAGTTAACCAGTTCGCGTAAGCGAGTGTTCTTCCCATACCACTCAACAAGACCTGACAAGTTTTTTACACGGTCAAGCCTAGCCATGGTGAAGAGGATTGGCTTCTTCTTGTCCTTGAGCACACATCTGTTTATGCAGAAAGGTTAGGTTTCTATTTCATGACCATCAAACACATTAAGAAATCAAGACAAGATTTATATAAAAAGCTTACAGATGCTCTTCGTTCTCAACATCACTGTAAAGGAGCTCCTCAATCTCTTGATGGAATGCTGTTAATCTACGTTTCTCCTCAGTGTAAGGGAAGTAGATGTTCATATCCGCACCAGGAGAGACAATGTTGAACTTGGGATCAAACACATCAATACCGTGAACCACACGGTACAGCGAGGGAAGTGTGAAAGCTGTGTGGCTTTCATACTGACCAACAGTGTCCTTACTGCAAAAGAATAACGAACAAAAGTTAGTTTGATTCAAAACCTATGGAAGGTATAGAGAACTCATGTTTACTTGAGACTTGAGTGTCTTCTCTCTTTACCTCCCAGCAATTTCTTGGAAAGTACTTGTGATGATGAAATCTGTGTGGTTCATGGCGATAATATCAGCTGTGAACTGACAAGAAAAGTGATACTTCTCATCAAGCTTCTTCCAGTAAATATCAGAATCCGGATACTTGGTCTTCTCTAGAGCATGAGCAATGGTACACTGTACAGTAATCAACCAAAAGATCCTTAGCCTCTCAGTAAAACAAACATCTATTGACTGGCTATGAATAGAAACAAGAGACAAACCTGAGTAACACCAAGTTTGTGTGCCAACAAAGAGGCAACAAGGTTACCATCACTGTAATTTCCAATGATAAGGTCAGGCTTTCCCTGCAACTCTTTGGCGATCTCAGTTGCAACATCCTGTAAAAAGCAAAGAACATTCATTAATTTGTGTCAAATAAGGTGAACAATAGTCAGGCCTCGCAGGAAGAGAAAAAATGATTTATACCTCAGTGTAAGTCTCTAGATATGGCCAGACCTCGAACCTTGAGATCCATTTGCGAACAATACCCTTTTCTGTTCTGAAGGGTACACGGAGGATATCGCAATATTGAGATCCATACACTTTCTCTAGACGCTGACCACATGTGGTTCCTACTGCATCAGGAAGCAGACGAGTGATCTGTGAAAACATAAAAGAAAGAGTTTCAGATATCAACACATACAGTACAGAAGAAGAATCATTAGAGCAGCATAAACTGAGGCTTTACAATGAGTATTCTTGGAGTAATGTTGAGTCCTTGTTGTTTGATGCGTTGGAGCATTTCTGTTTCGAGAGCACGAACTTGATCCAGAATGTAAACAACCTGCAAAATTTATACATGTTTTTATGCTTCAATCAAAGGAATTACGAAAGAAGAATAAACTCTTCAAAGTGTTTCATTAGTACTGACCTGACCACCAGTGTCAGGGTAACCAAGAACATTATCCTGAGCAAAGTAACCATGTGGAGAGAGGATCACAACGTTGAAGACCATTGGAATCCTTCCAAGGAAGTTTTCGAGCGTGCAAGGGTCAGGTGCCTCGAGAAGGTCAAGAAGAAGACGGATCATGTCAAGGACACGCACTGCAGTGTCTCCCCAACCTCTCTCCAGACCAATCTCCTGGAACTTGTGCTCAAACTCCGAGTAAAGTGTATCAGGCTTCAGCTCCATAAGATACTCTTCTGCTTTCCTCAGATTGTGTTGCAGTATGTTTAGGTTCTGGATCCTTTCGTTAAGCATCAATGTCTATACACAGATGACAAGACAGAGCGATTACATTTTTTATTTTCAGACAAGACAACATATGCAGATGAGAGATGGTTGTGATCAAACCTTGCCCTCATGGCTATGGACACGGAGGAACTTAAGCAGAGGATGTAAGCTCTCCTTATCATGGAAAAGCTTAGCTGAGAGATGACGATTGAGGAACTCAACACCATTTCCAATGTATTTAGAGAGAGTTGGACGAGGGAATGCAGCGTTGAATGGCTCAAAATCAAGCTCAAGAGTGAAGTTACCATTATTACTGAGATTTTAAGTCATAAGACATTGGTTGAGTAAAATGACTACTAAGAGAGAAAAACTTACGATGAAGTCAAAAAACGTACCTTCCATCAACGAGCTCTTCCTTGAAGTGAAGATACTCAGAAGCTTGAAGCTCTTCAATAACAAGATCATGGAGGCTTACTTTTATGTATTCCCAAACTCCAGGTCTTGGCCTTATAGCTAAAGCAACCCATGGTGGTAACACAATTGCTTCCTGAGTTGTTCTAAGGACTTCAAAGAAAGCACCACCATGAAGCTTTTTCTGTGTTTCTTCAGGCATTGCTTCGAATTCAGCAATGATTTGGTGATGTTGCAAAATACCTTTCCCTTTAGCTTCAACCCTAAGAAACAAAACAACAAAACAGAGTTTTTAGAGTTTCTTTTTGCAAAACAAGTTTAGATTGAAGTGTTGTTGTTTTGTGTATACCTTGAGAGAAAAGTAATGACTTCATTTCTCTGAGCAACTAGCGTTTTATCTAAACGCTCTCGCTGGCTATGGAGGCGCGTTAGTACACGTTCTGCGTTTGCCATTTGTTTCAAAAACTATCAAAAGCTCTTGAAGCTGCAGAGTTACAAGATGAAGATATTTAAGAAATGTAATAAGATAATGAAGAGATGTTGAATTCAATGCTTGTCTTTATATAATGAGAAACTGATTATGACTTCTAACTAAAGCTAGAGAAAAGAAAATTTACAAAAAAAAAAAATGATAATGACTCTCAAGAAAAGTAAGTTTAAATTTCATTTCTATTTTTTCTTTAATACAATCATATTAAAAGTTATCTTAAACTTTTAAAAGTTGACTGATCATTTTTTTTATAAATTTATTGAAAGAATCATCTTTATCCATATTTAAGTTTCTTTAATATTTCATCGAATTACCATTTTAAAGCAATGGTTTTCATGGCTTCTTATGTAATTTAATGACAGAAAAAGAGGAAAAAGGAAGAAGAAGAGAATTAAATATAGCTCAAATGTTCTCTGCTAGAAATATTCTTCTAAATAAATAATAACAGAATATTAGGACGTTTTTGGATCACTTTCCATATCAATAATAAATTAATAGGATAATTTGATAATTAATTGTTACTATCTTGCATGATCAAGACGATAAATGATTAAGTTCTATACTTCTATTGATCAATAAAAAAAAAATTATCGGCAAAAAAAAAAAGTTTAAGATCTTATATTTGTTAATTCACAGGAGTAAAATGTGTTTTTGGAAACTCATAATCGGCACACACAAAAAAATAGTATTACAGCATTTTTTTGGTTTTAACAAAAATTTGTTTTTATTTAATATGGAATTTCAATTTTCAAGTAACTAAATAAATACACTGAATTTTTGAAAAAAAATGAAAAATAGTTTTGTGACAATAATTACATAACACGGTGCGTCTATTGGCTAACAGTTTTGTAGTTAGTGAAGAGTTAAGAGATATCAATTATTGATTTTTTTTGTTAAAATATCAAATAGTATTAATTATTTACTACAATCTGGAAAATATATAGGTTAATATCCTATCGAAAATCAGCCAAAAATCAGCTGGAAATATTTATGGATAAAATTCTTTAGGAAATTGGGTGAAAAGTTCACATTTTATAATCAACTTTTTACGACAATGCTAATTATTAGTCTTATCCTAAAGCAAATGAGATTATTAACGAATCTTTAAAAGCATATTCTCTCTCAAATTAAAACCCTCTCACCCAATCAATCAACAAAAAGTTACATAATCAGCGAAAATTGTCTGACGGAAAAGAAAAAAAAAAAAAACATCAGTGAAAAATTGTCGGAACCTTTACTATATATATTTTATTTATTTATATTCTTAAAAAGACTATGTAAAGAAAACCCCAGAAATTTAAAAGAATCCAATTAAAATATATGATTTTTTCATTGATTGTAAAATTATTATTTTTTCAGCATGTCACTACCACTAAAATTATAAAGCAAAATATGAACTTAATTTATAAATTTAGAAATTACCTGGAAAAATCTGTGGTGAATATGGTCACTGGAAATAAGTAATGTAATCGAAATAGAAGAATGATAATATGAATAAGAGAATGATAAGTGAAATGTGAGTTATGTGAAGAGTCTCTTGATGGCTCCTTATATACTACTCTCTTTAACAGCTTGTTTTTTTCTTCTTCATATAGTTAAATGTATTTTTAATATCGCGTTGTATATTATTATTATTTTGCTTATAAATTACTACAACTAAAGAAAAAAGTAACAATAATTGTGAGTAAGTTAGTCAAATTCTGATCTAAATCCACAGGAAATGAATTCTATTGGTTAGCAAATACCACGTGTAATACATACATTTGCTTCATTTCTTATTAAATTAAAATTTAATTAAACTAACTTTCATTATTATAATCATAATGTCGAAGAAGATAATGTCAGTAAACATATAAGTCAGCAAAACTATGGGCGTACAAGACAACGGTTTCAAGACTACTCATAAACTTTTACTTTTTCTTGTTTTCTTATGTAAAATGAATTAACAATACTTAAATCATAATTTTCTAAACTTAGACATTACCATATGATCTAGTGGTAGATTGGGACTTCGAATTATATTGACTATGGATTTCCTAATACCCATTAAACCGAATTCATCAGAATTATAAATTTTTTTAATATTATATAGAATTACAGGATATATTTTAATTTGGAATTTGAATGAAAAACACAATATCGGAAATATTATTATTATTATTAGTATTTGAAAATATTATTATTATTGTTATTATTTAATTAAGCTTATTTCTTTTAATCAAATGGATGAAAATATTATATAATTTGTGGTGGTTTTATAGTCCATGGGCATACGTGGTTTTATTGTAGTGAACCCCAGAAACTTGGTCACTCATATTTGGACGATGACGCACATAAAAGATACACAAAGAAATTGATATTTATATATAACATTGTGGCTGTTTTTATATTTTTGTATCTATTTTGTTTGTGGGCTTCGATGTATATCAGTCGAGCACCGAATAACAATTTTCAATAGAGCTAAAAACCAGGTACAATAAAATACTTAGAATCCTGTTATAATATGTCACTAGTTTATCTTTAGATGATTACATATGTTCCAACATATTTAAATCTAGTTACATTATCATCTTCCAAAACCGGTTACATTGTCAAAAGGATGCACTAGATTTTTTTTTTTTTCTTTTTTGACTTCTTTGGTTGGCACTTTACCAAATCAGAAAAATAGACTTCTTGTGGGAAAATAGTAGTTCTATTAGTTGGTGATGTAATCCCCTTTAGTAAGCTTGGGTACGAAACAAATACTTTAAAAAATTTTGGTATATGTGATCTGCTCCATCTAAATCGAATACTTAATTTTGTGATTCGTTTTGTTTTGAGAATTTTCGGATATCCAAAAATTCGGATATCCGTTTTTTTTTCTAATAATCCGCGGATAATCTGTTCTAATCCATGTTAAATACTAAATAATGTTGACAAAAATCTTGAAACCTTTAGTTACAAAAATTTACTTAATTATCACCAAATCTACTTAATTATCACCAAAATGTACTTAATGAGATAAAGTTGAAGATGCATCTTCTCTTATCTCAGTAACAAAGTAAGCAACTCCACTCCTATGGAAGATCCAAAATACACATAAAATCAAATATAAAAAAAAAAAAAAACAAATTCAAATAAGAAAACAAAATAACAAACATCAATATAAAAATAAACAAAACTTCAAAACCATCGTTGGATCAGATGTGACTTTGGCCAATTCCATCTCTATAAAAATTAGAAACCAAATAAACATTGAGATTATTAAAAAGCAAAAATAATGTACAAAAATAGATGTAAAAGTAACGTATTCTAGTGCTATGATATCATCTATTGTTTCTTCTACAACAAGAGGTTGGTTCTCACGTCGAATCCAATCCTGAGTGCAAATAAGAGCTTCGACTAGAGTCGGAGTGAGTGAACTACGGAAAGAATCAAGCACACGACCCCCTGTACTAAATGCAGATTCTGAAGCAAAGAGAGTATCTTATACTTTGATCCAGTAGTCTTCCACCAATTTAAAATATCAAAATCATCATCTTATTTTTACACTCATCCATCAGATATTTTTCCAATTCTAATAGCCTACTTGGAGAAGATTCTAATACGGGAACAAGAAGTTTCAGCTGTTCCAAACATTCCTTAAATTTTAATAGCCTACTTGGAGAAGATCTTACATAACGAACAGCCAAACGAATCCGAGAAATTGAAGTCCCCACATCCTTTAGGCCTTCCTTAACAATCAAACCTAATATATGAGCACCACACCTCATATGAAGAAACTCTCCATCAAGCACACAAGCTCCTCTTGATTTCAAACTTTGTCGCATGAGCATGCACTAGTCGTCGTACCAGCATCAGTTCGACATGAGATCTCTGAAGAACAATAGTTACATACAGCTTTGAGTCCTGACCCCATTTTAACAAAATGAGACCACACAATAGATTTTTTCTTTTGTTCTTTTGGCTTTGGTCGCTTCACATCTCCTTCCTATGTTTCAAGGGTTTCCTTCTTCTCACTAGCTCCCATGAATTTTTTGTTCCCAACCATCTGGAAAAAAAAATTCATAAACGAACATACATATATAAATTTCTTTGAACATCAAAATGTACTTAAACATAATCATCAACAACTCTATACAAATTTTTTATTAAATGACTTACAAGAGAAAAATGAAAGCAATTGAATTTCCTGTGCTGAAATTTTTTTTTGTAAGAATTTTGAACGATGAAAAAATGAGAACTTGTAGACAATGAGAGTAAAGAGAAATATAATCTCTTTTTTAAAATTTTAGAATTATTTTTTCTCTCATCTACAAAAAGTTGGAAAACCTAGAACTCTAGAAGCTACGAAGAAGAAGATAGAATTTTGAAAACAGAAACGTCAAAACCTTTTTTCAATATTTACTAATTATTTATTTACAGTAAAATTTTGTATCTACTATTAATAAAGTGGAGGCCCTTCTTTTTGAACCTTAATTTGTAAAGTATTAACAAAAACCCCATTTTAAAATTTTGATTTTAGTCCCTAATTTTTAGTCTCTTCTTAATAACTCTTTTAATATCCAACAATTATTTTTAAAAAACCACATAATAAAGACACGATCAATAGAGTATTTTCCTTTTTTTAAGCCACGTTCTCCTTAATTTCTCAAACCGATGCTATCGATGATTCTTCTTCCCAAAGCCAAACTAATAATCTCATTTCAAAAAAGAAACAAAACCTCCATTGTTTCACTCATATTTTTCTTATCATAAACAAAACAAATACCACAAAAGCGAATCCAAAAAAATCAAAAGTTAAATACCTTTTATTTTCTCCGAAATTAGCCCGCTCGCCGCGACATCACTGAACGACGACAACATCACTGAACATAAAATCACATAATTGATTTATCCTCTAATTGGCATAACGTTTCTTTAATTTTATGTTGAATCTTGAAATATAGGAGATTTCGAAAGCTTGATTCGGACTCAGAATCAAGTGAAATTTTCTTGGAATGGGAACGTCGAAGTAGACAAAGTGAGTTCAATCTCTTTCTGGGTCTTTGCTTGGTGATTGATGAGGCACATCAAGCTTTAGGGAATTATTCATATTGTGTTGTAGTTCAGTCGCCATGGATGGTTGGAGATGCTGATTCGAACAGCATGGGTACTAGCTATGGAAATGACTACAAAATTGGTGGAAGATCCCACAACTAGGCATGTCTTCGAAGTTTTTAGTGTACAGGTAATCAAATCTTGAAAGCTTTGTAAGAAGGTTTTTGCTTTGTTGTGTTAATTAAATTATGTGGCCTTCTTTTTTGCAGGTTTCTTCCGAGAATTATTCTGTCTCTAACCCTGCGGTGGAGGAAGATGCTTAATGCTCTACCCATCAAAGCGGCCAGGGGTATGGAGTTCTATCAAATTGGTTGTAAATTTCTGTTAAATGGAGATCAATCTTGAACATCTAATTGTTGGTTCAACAATGTTATTTCTTTTTAATTGTGGTCTTTCTTTATGGCAGACGGTTCTTCCACCTCCAACTTTTGGTTCGTCTCCAAATTTTGAGGGTACGACTCAGAAAATTGAAATTTTTAAAGATGTTGATAGTGCTGTGAATGCAATATTGTCTACTCTCTTTACCTTTTGTCGATTATGATTTGTGTGGATTAGAAGGGCCAAGTAACATATTTGTGTGAAAAAATAGGTGGTGGTGGCTTCTAAGATATTGACATCTGACGAAAAGTGAAAGTAATCTTGGTGAACATATTTGGTGGAATAATGAAATGTGATGTGATTGCGAGTAGAATCTTGAACGAAGCAAAAGAGGTAAGTAAGAAAGAACATAAGTTTTTGTAAATAAATATATACATAAAAGAGTTTCATGTGAATAATCGAGTTTGGTGTTGAAATGATTGTACAGATGTATCTTTGAAAGTACCTATGGTGGTTCGTCTAGAAGGTACAAATGTTGAACAAGGGACGAGAATCCTCAAGGAAAGTGGAATGAAGCTCATTACAGCTGATGATTTAGATGATGCCGCTGATAAAGCTGTCAAAGCATTGTCTCATTAATCTCCCTTTCTCTATACAGAAGAAGCCCACAATTTGTTTAATGTTTTATGCAAATTACACTTCTCTTGTGGACGGATATACTAATATTCTCAAGAAAAAAAAATTGGACCAAAATAATGAACTGGTCTCTCTGTTTTCTGTTTTGTGTATTTTCAAAAGAAAAGTGACTCTGTAATTCTTGATTTACTCTTTTTTGTATCCAAACAATTGATGGTTAAATTATATTATTAGGGTCATTGGTTCATGAAAATCTTCATAATTTGTATAATATATAAGTTTGATACAAAACAATTAGTAAATAATGGTACACTCATGTTAGTGACGCTTCATATAAGATTTTACTGTAATTCTGTAAATGATCGATGGTTATTTATTTGAGAGAGTACTGGTTTTTTGTTTTAACTTACTTCTCTGCTTGATGAGGTTGGACTGAATAAAAATAATTAAGTACGTTTCTAATTCTTTACAGTTGAGATGTCTACACTTTGGTGAATTATATTTCCAATTCTAGTTTTCTATTTTTCTACAAACTACAAATCAAACACAATATCACCATTTATTCAACCCAAACCAAAAAATATTGTCCAACAAAATCAATTTTATGCAAGAAAATAAATGAAACTATTTACGATTATTAAAATATTAATAACAGCTCCACTAAAGTTCATGATATTTTTTTATTCAAACAAGTACAATTAATAAAACTAAGACTGTAAATTAAGAGTTTTTTTATTTTCACCAAAATATATTTGCCAACCAAAACGTCCTTCAAATATCATAAACTTTCAGGTCTAGTCATACGATTAAACAAATATGTGATCAATCCTAAGACTAAAAAATGTATAAAGCATCCGGAAAATTTCGTAACTTTTATTTCGTTCAAACCAAAACTGAAAATTATAAATATGTTATCATTTTAAAATAATACAAAATATTATCCACATTTATGCTTACATGAGTGATAACTCGAATTTTTGACCAAACATATTACCGAATCCGCAAACTAAAAAACCGCACAATATAAATAAAATCTGATTATATAAATATCATAAAAATAAATAAACTCACCCCAAGTGTGAGTAACATCCTAGTTTATCTTTAAAATAGTTAGTAAATTGATCTGTTTTGGCCTTTTGTTTACGTTATATACCACAACATTAATATATATATATATTATATAACATTGTTTATTTTGTATACATAATTAAAGATTTAATATATATATATATATAATAAGCGAATCGGATCGGATATCCGACTTTTTTTGAAAATAATATTTGTGATTTGCTTTGTTTTTTAACGGATATCATATTTTACTATTTGCTTTGCTCCGAAACTTTACCGATATCCAAAATTTTTGAATCGAATTAAAACAAATACTAAATCGAATCGGATCTTACGAATATTTTGCCCAGGACTACCCTTTAGACCTTCTATGGTGAGTTAACAGGCGCAGAATATTGTATTTCCACCAAAAATAAAACATTTCATATAGCAAATTTCACTGAGTTGTGTAAATTCAAATTCACTGTCTAAACTATAGATGAATAAATTGTGATGTGAAGTGTTTGAGATGTAGACCAAATTATAAGTTCATTAATCCTTTTCTTTTCGAATGTCCACTAACATTACAAACATTGGTCATTTCTAAAATTTCTTTAGCCATAAACGTTTTCAAGCCTCTCAATATTTACGAATATGTATTTTCTTATGGCGTATTTCTAATCTGGAAGATTTTAAGAAATTTTTTTGAAAAATTTAGAATAGTTGGAAAGGTAGAAATGGTGAAGTATTCTCAAATTTGGATAGAGATCTAAAAAATATTTGACACTTGGCTGAATTGGCCCTTGGCTTAAAGTCAGTCAGGCATGGATATGATGATTTGCCTCCCACATTTTATGTATTGGTGTAGATTATTGGACTTTAAAGATTATCAATGTTTAATGAAGGGATCCAAAAAAAAAAAAAAAATACTTTTTAGGTTTTGATTGGTTATGTTTTCTAAACATTCTGGATGGGCTTGCATGGGAGCCAAATGTATTCGCTAGAGTCTATCATCGTTACATGTAGAGTTTCAAGCGTTGTTATAATCGTAGTATCTTTGGCATAATCTAAATGAAGAAAAAAATAAAAATAATAAAACAGATTGTTTCACTACACTTAATATTTTCTTAACTGCTAAGACTAATATAAGATTAAAGTTGCTTATAATTATGGATTTCAAGTTCATGGGATAAGGGACGTTTAAAATGTATAAAAATAGTTGAGAATTTTGTAGTGACAAGGGACGTTTTTCATTGAAAACTTTGATAAACTATTAATTATTTTGTGTCATTCCCTATCAAAAATTATTTGGTGTCATTAAGTATTAATTATTTTGTGTCATTAATTATGTCATCATACGTCAAAACTACATGTACAACGTTTTGGTTTATTGCTCTCTCCAATGTGGAATCACAGTCGTACACGTGTCACCTGAAGACTAATCGATCTTCGACCGTTCAGAGATTCAAAAATTTCAGGTGCGCGTAGAGAACGGGAAGAAAGTAAAAAAGAAGAAGAACAAAGCAGCAAGATTATAGTTTCCGTTACAACTCTCCTTTCATTTTTGCTTCTTTGAAAGAGAAATCTCAAAACGATCTTCATCGTCTTCCCGCATTTCTTGTTGATCGAGTTTTTCCGGCTCCGAGATACGCCGGCGAATCTTCCGTCCGTCTCCGACGCTGCGTTTGCATTCGTTGTGTCCCTCTCCGAGGTTCTCTTCTCCAACTGTTATATCCCTCCGTATCTGTAAGTGATTCTTTCGATTTTGAACTTCTTTCTTCTTTCCTATTCTGGATTTGATTTCAGGTGCCTATTATGTTGGATTTTTCATTTGTGCTGTTGTTCCTATTTTTGTAGAATATTGGTTTCTGTTTATTAGTTTCTCTTGGTTTTTTGAATAGTCTAGTAGTTACGGTTACTGATTCTCAAAGAAAATCTGAGGTTGGTGATGAAAACGCATAGTTTTGTAGCAGAGTTTTTCCGGTTGTTCAAACTTTCTGGTGATTAGGATAGTAACCGGATAAAAACGAAATTGTGTTCATATGGAATATGACGAGTGATTTATCTTGTAATCTTAGAATTGAATAGTAGTTTGTAACTTTTAGGCCTAATAAGTTTCTAAATTTGGTTCCAATTTTGTGTAGAGAATGATGGCACCTCCGAGAACACCGTTAAGTAAGATAGACAAGGGCAATTCATCTACTCCAGGTGGTTCCAAAGTTACTGAGGAGAAGATTCTTGTCACTGTTCGGATGAGACCATTAAACTGGAGGGAACAAGCCAAATATGACCTTATAGCGTGGGAATGTCCAGATGATCATACTATTGTTTTTAAGAATCCAAATCCTGAGAGGGCTGTAGGAAAATATACATTTGGTATTGTTCGAAATTCCGTTTCCTTTTTCTGTCTTCTCTCCTTTCCTTTTTTGTTATATAGCTCATTGCTTTCTTCCTTTTTCTCTTTTTGTACCTATAGACAAAGTTTTTGAGCCGACTTGTGCAACTCAAGAGGTTTATGAAGGTGGTTCTAGGGATGTTGCACTATCTGCATTAGCGGGAACCAACGGTAATCGACAGATATCTAATCTTTCATCATCTTAGGATATCGATTTTTTAATTAAGCTTTAGTTATTTATGATCGTCTTTATGTGAATTCTTGTCTGTCTTTCATTGCAGCAACTATTTTTGCTTATGGTCAGACGAGCAGTGGCAAGACGTTTACGATGAGGGGGGTTACCGAAAGCGCAGTTAAAGATATATACGAGCATATAAGTAAAGTGAGTGACCATATTGAAGGTCCCTATCTCTGTGTTTTGGCTTGATTTTATTATAGGGTGATATGTTCTTCTTCTATACCTATGAATCTATTAAAATGTATGCAGACTCAAGAAAGAAGCTTCGTCTTGAAAGTATCTGCGTTAGAGATCTATAACGAGACTGTGGTTGACCTTTTAAATCGTGATACTGGGCCCCTTCGACTGTTAGATGATCCAGAGGTATGTAAATGGTTGGAAACACTAAGTGGAGTGCGCACATAGACTGACACTATCTTGGCCAGTTTGAAAAGAACCCTTGTGGAAAATCAATCAGACTTACAAAAAACACTAAATGTTATCTTTAATGCAGAAAGGAACCATTGTTGAAAATCTGGTGGAGGAAGTGGTAGAAAGCAGGCAACATTTACAGCATTTGATTGGCATATGTGAAGGTTATTCTTCCTATAACTTCTTAAGATACTCTATATCTTTTTAAGCATTTGATGGTTATAGTTTTCTAGATTGAAATGATTGGTAAAGCCTCGAATTGTGTAAATGACATTAAAAATATTACACATTGTCTTTTTAATGAAGCATATGGTGTCATCTTTTTATTTCCTGCTATGTGATTTTTCAATTTCCACTTGCTTTTACAGCTCAAAGACAAGTTGGTGAAACTGCTTTGAACGACAAAAGTTCACGATCACATCAGATTATTCGGCTGGTATGATCTTTGCTCATGATTTAATAAATATTATATTTATTTAATTTTTAAACATGGAAAAGACAATTTTGTTTGATATTAGGAACCTGATAGACTTTAAAATTAACATCTTTTAATATTATTTCATGTTCTCTGCTTTTGATATTCAGACTATCAAGAGCAGTCTCAGGGAAGTAGCAGGCCGTGTGCAATCTTTCATGGCAACTCTGGTATGGCATTTCACTATCTTTGGGTTAAAATTTCACTTGGTATTTAAGACATTTGTAATTGGTGCAGAATCTTGTTGATCTTGCTGGAAGCGAACGTGCTTGTCAAACAAACGCAGATGGTCTAAGATTGAAGGAAGGAAGCCATATTAACCGCAGTTTATTGACACTTACTACAGTGATCAGAAAACTGAGGTCAGAAAGCATGATTATTTAAACAGCATTTGTCTTTGGGCATGTCTAAATTATCTTTTAGCTTGATGAACAATTTGACCAGCAGGGCATTTTACGAAATTAGCAAAATATTAGATTTTTTATTGCTGCCAACTTAGCTTTCTATTGCCAGCACAAACTGGAAATGCATAGTTAAAAATCTCTGTCTTTTTTCTGTTATATTTGGTTGAAGTTCGGGAAGGCGAAGTGATCACGTTCCCTACAGAGACTCAAAGCTTACAAGGATTTTGCAAAATTCTCTTGGGGGGAATGCGAGAACAGCAATTATATGTACGATTAGTCCCGCACTGAGCCATGTAGAACAGACAAAAAAGACGCTGTCTTTTGCCATGAGTGCGAAGGAAGTCACCAACTGCGCTAAAGTAAATATGGTATGTCACTTAATTAGATATTTGAAAGAACTTTGCATTTTGCAAAATTTATTTTATAGACCATTGCGTTTATAGATATTGTTTCTCTTTGGTCTTGCATTGCAATTGCGGGTTCATATTTGAGTGGGAAATGCATCATATAGACAGCACAAGGAAGTGTCTAGGATTCGGATGAAGAAATTTTTTAACGAATTATTCGAAGGTTAATAGATTCCGTATGACAATTCTGATCATGCCATGAATGAAGATACAATATCGCTTTTTACCTGTAAGGATGTATTGATATCAGTTTTTAAAGCGTTCTTTTGTTGCTCTCCCATCAACATAAATCCTTACACTTCAAACTTCTATGTGTTTGATGATACACTTATTAGAGAAACAAGATGGTTTTTGCTTTTTCTATATGGTACGAAACACACCCTTCTACTGGTATTCATTTCAGGATTTGAGTTTAGCTGAATTCTATTGTAGGTTGTCTCGGAGAAAATACTGCTGAAACATCTGCAACAAAAAGTAGCCAAACTCGAGTCAGAGTTAAGAAGCCCGGAGCCTGGTTCATCAACCTGCTTAAAGTCTCTGTTAATTGAGAAAGAGATGAAAATCCAACAGGTATGACCTAGAAGTTGATAATTCGGATTCACATCTTCTTGAACCATCTCTTTTGAATAGTTGAAATGTGGAATTCATAGACTAGCAAGGAAAACCATATGGGAGGTGAGATTGTTGCAAGAACGAAAACAACTCAAGCTTATTGAGGATATTAAAAAATTAATCGCTTAGTCTCATTCATGTTCAACTAATGGCAGATGGAAACGGAAATGAAGGAGTTAAAGCGTCAGAGAGACATTGCACAATCTCAACTTGATCTAGAAAGAAAAGCAAAGGAGCTGAAGGTATATGTCATGTGCACAAGTATGAGAGATCAAAGTTTTATGGAATAACTTCATCCTTATTATTGCTTTTAGGGGTCGAATGAGTGTGAACCTTTTTCTCAAGTGGCAAGGTGTCTCTCCTACCCTACTGAGGAGTCTACTCCAACAAAGTCTGTTCCGCAAAGCCGCAGAACAATTCGTGGTAGGAGAAAGGATAATGTGAGGCAGTCTTTGACTTCAGCGGATCCAACAGCGCTAGTCCACGAAATTCGTTTGCTTGAAAAGCATCAAAAGAAGTTGGGTGAGGAAGCAAACCAAGCACTGGAGCTAATTCACAAAGAAGTAACATCCCATAAACTGGGTGATCAACAAGCTGCAGAAAAAGTTGCGAAAATGCTGTCAGAAATTCGGGACATGCAGAAGAGCAACCTTTTAGCTGAGGAAATTGTAGTTGGTGATAAAGCTAACTTGAAGGAAGAAATAAGCCGCTTGAACTCTCAAGAAATTGCAGCTCTGGAGAAGAAGCTTGAGACCGTCCAGAATTCTATTGACATGCTTGTCTCAACTTTTCAGACAGATGAACAACAGACTCCAGATTTCAGGACCCAGATCAAAAAGAAAAGGGTTCTTCCTTTCGGCTTAAGTAATAGCCCTAACATACAGCATATGATCCGGGCACCATGTTCACTTCTTTCGTCCTCGGGGACCGAAAATAAGGCTCCAGAAAGCAATGTCGTGTCTACTAATTCAGCGCCGGTGTCTTTTGGAGCTACTCCCCCAAAGAGAGATGATAACCACATGCGAACACCATCAAGGGAAGGAACTCCGGTGTCACGCCAAGCAAATTCAGTAGATGTTAAGAGAATGAAGCGAATGTTTAAGAATGCTGCCGAAGAGAATATACGTAACATCAAAGCTTACGTGACTGGATTGAAAGAACGTGTGGCGAAACTTCAGTACCAGAAGCAGCTTCTTGTTTGCCAAGTAAGTTTTAAACCTGTGACTTGTGCTCAATCATGTTCTAAGTTGTTCATATTCGGTGATGTTTTTTTATCACTATCCAGACATCAGTAACTTAAAAGCTTGTTCTATGTTAGGTGTTAGAACTGGAGGCAAACGAGACAGGTGCTGCTTCAGAGTCAGATGCAACCGAAGAAACTCAGATGGATTGGCCCTTGTGTTTTGAAGAGCAGAGAAAGCAAATAATAATGTTATGGCATCTGTGCCACATCTCAGTCATTCACAGGACACAATTTTACATGTTATTCAAAGGAGACCCAGCTGATCAAATCTACATGGAAGTGGAGCTCCGCAGACTAACATGGCTCGAACAACACTTAGCCGAGCTAGGAAATGCGAGTCCTGCATTGCTTGGCGATGAACCAGCAAACTACGTAGCATCTAGGTATCACAATAACCTTCCTTTCTCGTCAATTCTATGAATCAAAACGTTTTGACAAGCTTTTGCTTCTCTCTTTGGTGTGGTGCAGTATAAGAGCTTTGAAGCAAGAGCGAGACTATTTGGCGAAAAGAGTAAACACAAAGCTCGGAGCAGAGGAAAGAGAGATGTTGTACTTGAAATGGGATGTTCCGGCTGTTGGAAAACAGAGGAGACATCAGTTAGTGAATAAACTCTGGACCAATCCTCATGATATGCAGCACATTAGAGAGAGTGCAGAGATTGTGGCTAAGCTTGTTGGGTTCTGTGATTCAGGTGAAAACATAAGAAAAGAAATGTTTGAACTCAACTTTGCTTCTCCTTCAGATAAGAAGACATGGATGATGGGTTGGAGCTTCATTTCTAATTTGCTGCATCTTTAGTCTCTGTTGTGTAGCCAATTCAACAACGCATTTCTTTTTGTTGTAAATCCTTTTTTCACTTCAAAAGTCTTGAAAGGATGATTCTCACGATCCTTGTAACTTGCTCTTTAAGTTGATAACAATATGATCCATCTATTGCCTAATTAATCTTTAAACCAGGATGTGAATCTGTTTACATTCTATATGATCCATCTATTGTCTATAGACAACTCTAAGGCTATCATTCTATCAATTAGTCACAAGGGAGAGAACTACTTTCCGCGGTGAAGAGAACCACAATTACAGTCCTTTGTAGCCGTGAGCTTTGGAGAAGATCTAATCTTGCCATCATTCAAAATTACATGTGATTCAAATGATCACCAAGAAGTGGCTCCACATGAAGAAGAACAAGTTACCCATCAAGAAGACCAAGTGGAAGATGGGTGAAGGTGAAGCCTCTCCAATGTAATCCCCACAATCACTAAGAGAAAGCCAAAGGCTCAACATTGTTTAAGAGAAGCCAAAGGATCTGCAACACCCCAGTTTTCTACAACAGTCAAGTTGTTGTCATCCAATCCAAACGGTTTGTTCTCTTGACCTTTTACAAGCTGCCCATCAAATTTTTTTTTGGCAAAATTGATCTAAAACATGTTCTTCTCAGTATAAAATTGTATGATCAAATCAAGGAAGTTAACAAGTTGCTGATGATCAATCCAGAAAACACAAACGCAATATATATGCGCAGGTGTAGGTTGTGAAGAAGAGATTAGCTACATATAAATTCTAACACCAATCTTACAAGCTTTTATATAAACAATACACGATCGATATTTACAAAACAAAAAAATAAATCACAAATGGTTTCAAAAGATGATCGGAAATTTTCTGCAACTCAAAACGTATTTAAGCTATTCAGTATTTATACTACTCTTTTGTACCAATCTCGTGTTCCTAATCATTTTGGACTCAATGGCAGATTGCTTCACCATATGCTACCCATTCTTTGAAGCTATCTGGAAAGTCCTCACGAGTCTTTGTTCCCGTCGGTTCCTTTCCCTATCATTCAACAGACACAATTTCTCGCGTAAGCGAATGCAATTTCTGATCTAAGTTTCAACAATCCAAGTGCAGTTTGTGAAACTAACACCTGATAGATCAGTTCTTTTAGCTTCTACAGATTGGCCAGACTCAATGGCCATATAGTTCTATTGATTCCCGCAGAAGAAGGCAGTAAAATAAATCCTCTACTTGTAAAATCTATGGAAATTAAATCTGGCTATGTTTGCTTAAGTCATCTTATAGCATACTAACTAGACTCTACGTCCCTTAAAATCAATATCGATCTAATGATTAAGCCAACGAAAAAAGGGTATTCCATAAAGGACTCTTGATGATCTTTCTAAGTAAGGACTCAATCGACAGAACTAATTAGTTTAATACATTATCACAACATTCTTGGATGAAGCAAAACCCACAAAAGTTGAATTAGGAGGCCACTGACCTTATCGCTGCTTGATCCACTCTCACATATAGTTGGTGCCGATTTTCCTACTCCATTGATGATATTCTCTGTTGACGACATCTCCTCTGTCAAATTTCTAGTAAGCGCCAACGACCTGACAAAAGTAAGATGATTGATCACCAAGAAACTTGAGCAACTGACTAAAACATGACCCTATGGTATAACATAATTATGGGTTCAATGTCATCACCAAATTAAGAAGTGTAGTAACCCATGATTTTAATCACCCTTTGATTTTACTCTTTTGATTTGGTTTTTAAACAGTTGGTTTCATAGATAATTGACTGATTTTTTCTACTGACAACAATTTAAAGCTCCTATGTTACAATCTCTAGTAGTATTAAAGACTGCTTGTTCCACCAACTACATTGCATTGTCTATGCCCTTTAATAGATGACATAATTACCTGTCAAATACAGCATTCTCGCATGAGTTTTCTGATGATGAAAGCCACTCAATATCAACAAAATTGGAGACACTCGACATGTCTTCCTCCCCGCCAAAGTAAACTAGGTCGCTACCAAAACGTCGAACCTTTTGCACATCTCCGAAGAGCTGCTGCCTAGGCATTGATTGAGTACACCTACATAATTATTGTGGCTGAAAAAGTCAGTTTAACCTACTATGACCCGAATACTTAACCGTGTGAAGGCTTATTCTTCAATTCCATGAGGTGCCAAGACAACAATCTAAGAGTATGAGCTTATATCTTATTAATATAATTGATATGTACTGTACATTTCCCCTTAAAACTAATTATAATGCACACATGGCGTGAACATTAATTACTGTATGCCTACTCATGTATGTTTAACTAAATAACTGGGACATTTCCTAATGGTTAGAACAAAGTATAATCTTGATCTATACTTAGCAGAATCGTGTACGAGCAATGTAAACAAACCTTGACAATGCTACATCTTCAGAAACTGGTATATCAGATGATGACTCTGAAAGAATATGGCTCACATCCTGTAATGGCGCGGAGAAACCTTTTTGTGGCATGCTTTCATGATTGCTACTCATGGCTGACAACGGAATGCAATTTTCATTGACAAAATTCCCATCTGATAAGCACCTTTTCACGAGAAACCTGTAAGCGGAAGTTACATTTGAGAATGACATTCTGACATCAAAAGATGCAGAACCATCTATCTACAATCTCTTACAGTAGACACCTCGACTAGTTTTACAATGTATTATAAACCATAGACCTCCTAAATCATTGTTGACTGTCCAAAGGAGAAAAATAAAACACTTCAAACCTTATTTAAGGATGAAATTTGAAAATATTTAGCACGCGATTCAAGTTTTCATTATCAGAATCTACCTTTCATCTTCTGCTATGCCCATCTCTCCATTTCGTCCGTTAGAAAGGGAATTGGATTGTAATTCCCAGATTGCAGGCATTCCTTGTTCAGGCCGAAAAGTGCCAAGAAATCTGCATATAGAAAGTTTGGGAAAGTTTACAAGTTTGAAACCGCTATTGACATAAATTGATTACAGAGAGACAGACAAAGACAGAGGAAGCAACTTACATGTTAATAGCATCTTGTTTATTTGCATCCATATATGCGTTATTATAATACCGTTGCAGAGTTCTTAAGAACTCCTGTGACTGAGTTGCTGCGCTCCACTGGCCTCTTCTCTCGCTAAAAACCTATTTCCCACCAGAAATTATCAGAATAAAAAATATGCATAAAAGTTCACCCTTGACATGTTTCTTTTGACGATTGACATTGCTCGGTCAAGGATCGCAGAGGATTCTATATGTTATTCAATGTAGATGGAATATAAGCAAATTACAAAATGAAGAACCATAACACTGATTGTTTCTAGCAGGAGATCTTTCACAAGACTATGAACAAGACCAACTAAATCGATTATTCTGTGAGATTTAGAGTAAACAATTAACACTACCTTGTTGTGGGCTGCGGATCCCCCATACTGGTGAGCTAGTGTGTCGCCCATTCTCTCATATAATCCCATTAATGAAATAGCCAAAGGATCATCAAGTTCGATGGCTGGAACATCTCTAATCCCTAATACATGAAGCTGCTGCCCAAGAGCAGCCCAACCATATGCATATTGTGCTACATTTGTACGATCAAGACAATCGATGCAATTGGTCCTCAGCACACCCCTCTGAAGCCTGGGTGGTTTGACTTCACATTTTTCATAAGCAATATTCTTACTCCTGTTAGATTTCTTCTCTAGGTTATCATGATCCCCATTATCATCATCAGAAGTAGTGTGTGGAGACATATCCCCAGTGTCAGCACTGCGATTATAGAAATCATAAGAACTGTAACATAAAGGTATTCGAAGATAATTATAGAATCTACATTTCTTACAAAGTCTCCACCAAACTATTACTAATTTCAAATAAGTTTTATAAACTGTTCATAACTAATGACTATAACAGTGATGTCATCCTGAAAATACAATAATTTACATGAAACAGAGGTTCATCTCAAAGTGAAATTGAAGAACAGGAAGCAGACACCACAATATATATAAGCTGTATAAGATTGGATATGATAAAATGGTGATGGTCGGAATTCAAGCTAAAGGACTTACTCAGAAGAAGATAAGCTCGTGTAACCCTCATACTTCATCGCTGGTGTGACTTGATAGTAAAAGAAATCTGTTAGCATCAATGCACAGGCAGCTACTTTTCCAAGAAGTGCCAAGACATTTGTTGTTTTTCTGGAAAAGAGATAGTAAACAGAAAACTGGTTTTCATCTACAAATGTATTTAAACACTTCCATATGATGAAACAAAAGAGAGGTGTGCATATGATCGATACCTCCGAAAATGTTTGTGCAGGTCCCAGTGGAGGAATCTCAGACGAAATTCGTCAGGTAAATCTTTGTTAATAAAGTCAATTGCATTAGCAAATTCTTCCCGGAGAATTGACTCCCTAGGTCTCTTCTCTTTTGTCTATTAATTAAGAAAACCAAAGGAGTGGTAAGGTGTGGATGCTCCAGATATAGTGATGGCAGCAAGCGAACTACTAAGTTGATTAGGAAACTCACCTTAATCAAATTTAGAATAATGATGGGGTTTCCATATCGTTGTACAAGGTTATCAAAGTGAAGTCTAGTTGCCTCATAGTCTGGGTCCTTTTTTGACACTGCAGTTGGTGAAAAAGAAGTCAAACCAAGAAAGAGAAAAAGGGGAGACAGAGGGGGAGCAGTGCAGTAAATATAATGCCATAAAACTTACAGACTATATCCGGCTTTAGATTCAGTCGTGAGGTCTCTTGCGACCAGTAAAGAGGGATTGAGCCACGATTCTGCACAACAGAACTTATTTGCATAGGTTGGTCTTCAGGAACATCTTCTGACACTATCTGCTCAGTCTCAACATCATTGGCAACATTTCCATTTCTATTTACTCCTCGTTTCAAGTACCTGATGTGGTAAGAAATATAAGAGAGGGGAAGGAGGATAGCGATAAAAAGATATATCAAATAAGATGTATAATTCACATATACTATTGAGGGGATAGACAGAATTCCAGTGAGATAACAAGATCAGATTATGCAGTTATCATTTGCAATAAATTACATTTTGTCTCTGGAGGCAAACCTTGCAGCGTCAATTTACATGCTTACACAGAACCTATATTGGCAGACTAGGGAGTACAAAAAATTGTTACCTGGTTCCAGCATTATGACGGGAACGCCTAGCGATCAGGGTGATCTTGAAATTCCGTCCACATTCAGAAAGAGAAGCCTACATGCAAAATAAGTCATGGTTATTGAGCTTCCAGGTAGTGAGATTCAAGATGCCAGTATACTATAACTACATGTACAACTGAAGTAGCAGTATAACAGTACCATAATTGATGATGTATGACAGAAAATATGCATGTGATACAGAAAGCTTCTTACTAGGCCTTGGTGTAACCAAAAATGATTGAACTGGACACAACAGGACTTAGGTAATACTAATAATTATATTACTGATATATAAAAACTGGTCCATATGTAGAAAATATCTTTTTTCCTCTAGAAGTGAGCTATCAGAAAACATACGATTCTCACCTGCTTAAAGAAACCATAAACCAATGCTACAGTCCACATGGTATTCTGAAGGTGAAGTCGGATTCCCCGAGTCAAGAACTCATTCCAAACAAACATTTTCTCATAGAGAATATGTCCTGTCTCGTAATTACATACATTCTTCTGATAACTTCTCATTATATTGTAAGAATAGCTGAAAAAGAAGTCTTTCGTAAGGTCCACCATACACAGGAGTCTCTTGTATCTGTTCCTCAACACATAGAAAACACCACATAAGAAAAAGTAAAATCAGGGAGGGGATGGAACTTCTAAGAATTGTACTTTTCTTTCGAGAGTAAGAAACAGCTTGTTAGCAATATTCTAGAAATAAATAAACAAAAAATATATCAGAACTCTCAAAAACCTGTTTTCATCTCTTGAGTTTAAAAAGTTGCACTGTACAGTAGAATTTTGTAATGCCACTATTTCGCTCTTTGATACAGCGTAGACACTGTGACCAAAAATGGCACCTATTTGCCTTCTTTCAGTTATAAGAAGCA
This sequence comes from Lepidium africanum, assembly GCA_900406405.1. Lineage (NCBI taxonomy): Eukaryota > Viridiplantae > Streptophyta > Magnoliopsida > Brassicales > Brassicaceae > Lepidium > Lepidium africanum. The sequence goes on along the minus strand of OVAX01000311.1, from coordinate 33,032 downwards.
TGTAATAGGGTCCCAAAAATTTAATGAAGCCTGAGAGAACATAAGTAAGTAATAAATGTGAGAAACAAGCTCAAAGTGAAGCTAATAAATTGTGGCATTTGCACGAGCTCAAGATAAAACCACATACCAATGATACCATAACAAAGAGTCACAAATTTCAGCCCACCCGTGGCCTTGTTCCCTTCGTGTATCCGTTTTAGCAATTCATAGCATTCTTTCTTTGAGTAAGGAGTAGAATCTTCACTAATATTAAGCTCAGACGGATCAAGGCGATCAATCTTAAGTACTCTATAAACTCCACTACCATCCCAACCAATCATGTAAAAGTTCTGTAAAGAGAGTATCAGTTGATAATAAAAGAATCAAGTCAATAGCGTCACACAATCAAAATCTCACGTATCTGATCACATTATGACAAGACTGTATTTACCGATTGAGTCTCAAAGAGTTTGAATTCCTGCATAGAGGCAGTGTAAAGAGCATGATGTGGTGCACAAGAGCTTAAACCGCCATCGTCAGTTGATGGCGATGAAGACATTGCTAATGCTCAAATTTTCCTTCGCTGATATTTGAATTTTTATGGACCTCCCCCGAGCCGCTGGCTCAGGGAATTTTACCGCCGGAGCATTCACTAATTGCCGGAGAGTAATGAATTATCTTTGAAATTCCGGAATCACACGTAGCCAAACCAAAGATTCTCTAAATCTAACCAAACCTCCACGAACAAAGATAGCAATATCAAAGAGAAAACGAGCCGTTGTATCTTCAAACACAAACACAAACACAACAATAGATTCCTCTTCTCGGACTTCTCCTGAATCGAATACAGAATTTATGCACTGATTCGTCAGATCAAAAGAAATGCAGCGAGAAATCCAATAGATGAATACACAAAGTACATAACAGGGATCACAGAAACAGATCACTCTAGAAGTGAAAACAATGATCAAAACAAGCTCAGAGATTCCAAAATAAGAATGATCAAACAAAAAACTCAACGATTCCAAAATAAGAATGAATCAAATTCCTTACGCGAGTTTGTTTACATGGAGAATGAGATTGAAGGAAGAAGATTCGAGAAGAGAAAAATGGTTATTGTTTTGGTTTTCTGGAGAAAATGGCAGAGGATTGGATCGAGAAGAAAGCGCTGATGAAAACCACAATTTCTGTGATTCTATTATTTTTGTTAGTTTAATAATAATAAATAAAATTATATATTTAATTTTTTTTTGGTTTTTACATATTTGAAATTTCTCGTGACCGAAGGGTGCTTAAGCCCACAGCTGTCTGGACACCTATGGAAGAGCTGCACTTTTTTATAACCAGTTATTATTTTTTATTACTATTTCTGTATTTAGTTCACCATTACTTTTCTTTCTTATTCCTTTTTAACTGATTCACGTTTATAATTTTTTTTTTTACATTTTTTTTAGAGTTATGTATTTTATACAAATTATCAAAAAAAACCTTATACAAATTTTAAATTTTTTATCTTCATTGCAGCCAATATAATCAATCAAATCAACATATGGCAATGGAGATGATTAGCCCGAACTTATTAGAATTTTATATTCATTCCAGCTAATAAAAACACATTATGGGTGAGAAATAACATTAACGAACCAGCAGATATTGGAAAAATAACAATTAGGAGATGATTAGCCCGAACTTATTAGAATTTTATATTCATTGCAGCTAGTAAAACATGCGCACTTACTTGTCGAGGGATCGAATTCCACCGCTTGTATTATGTAGGAACTTGGTTAATGCACCGATCAATTGTAGTTTAATGTTGATGAGAAAAAAATTTTGAATTTGTTTTTCTTCATTGCAACCAATATAATCAATTAAATCAACTTATGGCAATGGAGATGATTAATCCCAACTTATTAGATTTTTTTTTCATAGAAGCTATTTGTGTTTCCAAATTTTAAATTCTTAAAACACATTGGTAATTTGTATTTTTCAGTAATAAATTTTTTTTGTTAATATTAGGCTACAATTAGTCGGTTCATTAGCCAAATTTCTACATAATGCAAATAGCAGAACTCGATCCCTGAATATGTAAGTACGTCTACCTTTATTGGACTTAACATGCAAGGCTAAAGACAACTTGATTCCAATAATTAAATTGATAATATCTTATCGATAATTTAACTCAGAAAAAAAAAAACACAATTCTTTAGAATTTCACAGTTTCAAGGTACCTATTTTCCCAAGATTTTTCCGTTGACTTCATTAATGCTGACCTGGCAATCAGACATGATTCATGTTATCTGATTTCGTCTAAGATCTTTACTTACACATTTCAATGAATTGTTTAATCAGAATATAAACTAATAAAATTTGTTTCAAACGTGAAGATTGAAATTTCGTTTCGTATTTTGCAAGCTTTGTATTGCTTGTTTGACTCTTTGTTTTTATTCAATTATCTTAAATATTATCTAAGAAGCAAAACAATTAAACCATTTTCTTGTCAACAACTCATAAGCTAAGAACTTATTAAAAAAAAAAAAAACTCATAAGCTAAGAAATTGGACTTTACCTCAGTGTAGTGGGTTGATTTATACATATGTTTAAGAGGTAACTGCAAAAACATTTTCAAATTTTGTTATTTTTGACAATTTCAAAAGTATTCCTAATAAACAAAAGTACACTCGGTTATTTATTATTGTTGATATATTTTCTCTACTAAAATATTTGAAATTATCTTTTTATATATTTAGTTTTAAGAAATATCATAAATATCGTTATTAGGTAACTCAGATTTCACATTTTTATCAAATCTCTCTTTTAAAACATAAAAAAATTAAAAGTACTTATGGTATATCTTTAGAAAATTATTTATTTGCAATGGAATTTATGACACAAAAATTATATATACTTAGTTAAGTTTTGTTATGTGTATCTTAAAGATGAGATTTAGGGATATTGTCTATTATTATTGGGTATATTTAGTATCTCTAGATTTCTATCTATATATGTAAAATTTGTTTCTAAACGAAAGTTTACACAAGTCAGATATACAGACGATATTTAAAAAACAATTATAAATTGAAAACCAAATAGAAAAACAGGTAAAAATTACTATATAATTTCTTCTAAAAGAAAAATTCATTAACTTTCCAAAATAAAGTTGTAAAACATAAAAAATAAAAGACAAAAAACCAAAAACATGAAAAAGACACAACTTCCTTCAACTATAACAAACCGAAATTATAATTCATAATACTTTTGAAGGAACAAAGCAAAGAGACATCTATCACTACTTGTCTTTCACTTCTTATCGTTTTCATTCTGTGAGAGAGACATTGAAGCTAGTATCTTTGCACGTTGTTGGTTTATATATTCACGAATTTCCTCAAGTTTTGTTTTGGCAAAAAGTAACTCTTCCATGCTTAGATCTTCAATCTTCTTAAAATTATGCTTTTGGTAGAACAATTTTAGCCTTTCCTTCATAACCTGAAATTTACAAGAAATATAATGCTTTGTACACATAAAATCACAACAAAAATGAAATAATGCTTTCTACAAACAAACAAAAATCGACAATCGACAATGTGACGTATTTAAGTTCAGATCTACAGCTAACTTCATTATATAAAAAAAAGATCTATAGCAAGGGTTTGGTTGAAAAAGATTGGTTCAATATGTGTATATTAAGATGGCATTTTTGTTTTGTTTTTTTTGTTTAGGTAGGAGGTTCCGGGCGGAGCCCAACTACCTTTCGGGCGGAGGAACCTCTCATAATTTTCTAGGATCCGGGGAAGTTCATGTGAATGCTTATGGCCAGGTGGAGTAGTTTTTTGTGAATTTCATGCTTGAGAAAAACTGATCTCTCACATGGGCCAACAAGACAATTTTTTTTCTCACATAGAAACCGTAGACCACAAACACTTGGTTTTAAGATGATTCTCTTATTTAATAAATTGTGTTTTAACAGAAAATACATATAAATTATGTCAAAAATGAGATACCTACCTTATTACGCTCTTTCTCTTGTTTCAAGCGTTTTAAAGAACGATCGAGTTCAGTTGAGCTTGGAAAATCCTAGCTTGCTTTGCAGAAGCACAAGGATCTTCGAGACGCTTGAGCAAGACAACAACTTGGCAATCATGTTCTCTTACCAATGCATCAACATGCTCGATAATTTCAGCACGACCTTCTGCAAAAGCCTTTTCCCTTGCAATGTTATCTTCTATGTATTTCATCTCACTCTTTTCACCACTCATTTTTTTTAACTTTAGAGAGATATATGTGTTGTTGTTATTGTAGGACTACTCAATAGTCCTTTTTATAGCCAGATTGGGTTTGAAGGTAAACCACATTATCATAAAAATTAATATATTTTTTCCACTAAAATATTTGAAAGTGTTTTATTATGTATTTATTTCTAAGTAATATCGCTATTGGACTCCATATTCTTACCGAATCTCTCTTTTAAGACACAAAATATTTTTTTAATATTATTTATCATATATTTTTTAGATAATTACTTATTTATGACATACTACGATACAAAAATTATTTTAAAATAGTTAAGTTTTTTTGTACACACCTTAAATATGAAATTTAGGATTATTATCTATTATTTTTTGGTGTATTTAGTATCTCTAGATTTTTATCTATATATGCGAAGTATATTTATAAACGATAATTCATACACGTCATGTATACATACGCAGTAACTACAACATATTGGAAAGAAATTAAAGTTGAATTACAAATAGAAAAAAAAAGTAAAAAACACTAAAGAAAATATTTGTGATGGAAAAAAACGATTCTTTAACTTTCCAAAATAATTTTTTAGAAATATAATTTCTTAAATAAAATAGGAGAAAAACAATATTAAAAACAAAATTTTATGGGGCACTATAAAACCATTTAGTTAGTAGTTAGCAATTTTTTCTTATATCCCTTATACCTCAAAAAATTCTTCCATCATAAATCTTACATTTGAATAGAGTAGAAAGCTCTACATGTTGTAGAAAATTTCATTCACTATTTTGAATGTGTAAATCTTTTTGATAAAATGGACTTTTACATGAATTATTTTTAAGTGATATTTTAATTATTTTTATAATGAAACTCACACTCCACATTCTTATCAAAAGATATAAGATATTACAAATAAGTTGAATTACAAATAGAAATTCAAGTGTCTTAGGCCCTAACTAGCTCATTTTTAAACTCTTTCACAGATGGTAAGGGTGAAGACAAATCAAGATTAAGGTTGCTACTTGAATGACAAAAATCTAATTTGTAGCTTATTTATTTATTAAAATCCTTTTTAATATGTAAAGAAGAGAGATCAAACCTAATAACAGAATCATTAATTAGATTATCTTAACCACCAGAATTGAAAAAAAAAATTTAATTTTATATAATAAAATAGTAACCCATGACTATTAAATTTTTGTGTAATTTGGGCTAATATACAAAAACTTTTGTAAAACACATTCTCTATTTAGTTTTCGTAATGAGCCCTTTAATTGAAGTTACCATTCTCTCATTTTGGGCCAAATATGCCAATAGGCCTTGCAATCCATACAGCCGACAAAGGCATTGATGTATCTGCTTCGTGATAGATGTAGGTGGTGTCATAGACCCTCGCCTATTACACAAGATTAGTTGCTATTGTAATTAAGACTCTTACTTGTTTCCTTTAGTAAGCTTACGTTTGCACACCAATGTCAATGGTGAAGATTAAAAAATTGTTTTCCAATCCTTCTATATATTACTAGTCACTTGCTACATTAGCAAGCACATCTAATTTTCAACATAACATCTTCAACTGCCAAGAGAATAGCTATTAAAGACATGCATTGATGAAACCTAACGAAATCGGGTAAGTCTCTGTCATCGATAACATTTATTCAGGTGTTTTCAGTAATGGAGTGATCACATGTACCTAGCTATCAAGGATGAAATTGGTGATGTTTCTTTGAGGGCTATGATTTGCCCTTCATTTATAGACGGTCTTCTTTCTGGCGTTGTCGGGAGGGTTAATCATGGGCTTGACATTGTCGCAGCCAGAGACTTAATTATTAGACAAGCTGGTAAATTTTAGCCTCCATAGTTACACATAATTTTGCTTGTTACATTTTGATATCACCGGTAACAGAGGTTATTGGAATAGGGCTCTCTCATCTGACGAAAGATAAGGATAAGGGTAAGTCTCATGCTTTGACTATCGCAGTAGACAGTAGTGGACCTCGCATTGCCTCAATTAATATGCATGAAAATGCAACAACCGTGTTGGATGCATTCCTTGGCAGCAGGACTATGTTGGTGGGTCCTTCTACAAGCAAAGCATTGCCCCATCAACTCACCGATGACCATTTAGACCTTAACATTGAAGCAATTGGTTCGAGGTTGGGTGAAGAAGACCCTACAGAGGATTTGGAGAGGTCTCCTATAAATTTATCCTCTACCGATGGCCAACATTTGTGTATTAGTCCACTGACCTCTTCCTCTTCGGAGACAATGTTGCCTTCATCCTCTCCTAAGGATTTGAATAGTGCGTCATACATGGGTATGTGATTTGTTACATGTGTTTCCCTTTTTGTAACATAATATGTTAGTTGCGTAATGTCTGTCTCTTTCCACAGATACTGATGGGGACTCTGTCTCTCTATCGCACCGCGGATATAGAGAACACCTACCTCCACCTCGTCGTTCTCAGCAGTGCCTGCTAGGACTTGGTGGCCCATCCCATTTTCCAAGCTCCTCCTCTGACGTTGGACCTGTTCACACAGATTCTTGTTGAAACCACGGAAGTAGCTTGTCTGAATGTTAACCTTAATGCTGATGCCCCTCCTTACTTCGACGAGCCTGGGGAGGACTATCTTGGTATGCACCGTTTAAAGGCACATCACATTCTCATGTCCCTCCAAATATATCATCTACCTTGTTCTATCATATGCTTTTACTTGGAAAATTTTAGCTAGTCATTACTATATCCGCTAAATGCCTCGCTGCCTGCTAAACTACATGTTTTTAATTACATTTCATTTTTACGTGCATTTATATGTGTCTGCTAATAAATTTTATACCTTTTTCTTTAACATTGGGTTAACTGCTAAACCTGCGTTTTATTGGTAGCGTTTTCAATCCACTGCATAAAACTTGTTGTACCTGCTAAAAATATCCAGCTTTTAGCTGCTAAATCACCTTAGTTGTTAACTATATCCACTATATTCATCGCTGCCTACTAACTACTTGTTTTAAATTCATTTCCATTTTTAACTTGCATCTCTTTTTGCATACTACTACATTTCATACCATTGTTGTTAACTGCTAAACCTGCTTTTAGTTGTTAGCGCTTTCAATTTACCACATCACACGTGTTGTACTTGCTAATAACATCCAGATCTTAGCTGATACATCATCTTTGATGCTAACAATTTCCGCTATATGCATCGATGCCTGCTAACCACCTTGTTTTAAATTAATTTCCATTTTTACCTTGCATCTCCATTTGCCTGCTACTAAATCTTCTGCCAGCTACTAAATTTCATGCCTTTGTTGTTAACTACTACATCTCCAGTTGCCTGCTAAAACTGCTTTTATTTGTTAGTGTCGCAATACATCACTTAGTGTGTTATACCTGCTAATAACATCAATGTCTTAGCTGCTTAACCTCCATTTTACGTTAGCGTTTAATAGCCCGCATAAACACGTGTTGTACCTGCTAATAACATAATTACAGTAGTTGGTAAATTTTTCTGCTCCACGTCCCACGATATGTCCCTGCTAAATCTGTTATTCATATTCATTTTGCTAAAACTATTTCCAAACATTATATTCCACACCAAATTATCGTGTACTTATAACACATTTTCTGTTTGCTTGCCTTCATAATTGTTTTTATATTGTTTCTATTTCCTTGCTAGGCGACCTTCAAAGGGAAATGCAGGATGTTGACTATGAGGGTTCATATATCTTTATTGGTAGAGTCTTCATGGACAAAAAGGACTGCAAGAATAAGTTGGCTATCCACGCAATTACCAACAAATTCCATTTCACATACAGACATTTCAATCCTGGGGTCATTGTTGTCGAGTGTGTCAGAGAGACTTTCCCTTGGCGTGTTTCTACTAAGCAGATGGAACACAGTGAGCGATTTGTGATTAGACGTATTAGTCATACTCACACGTGTACCACTGATGCTAGGGGTAACTTCCATAAACAAGCATCAATGGCAGTCATAGGAAGCCTCTTGAGGCACAAGTACATGGATTTTGGTAAAGGTCCACGTCCTATTGAGGTCAGGAATTACGTCACGCCCTGATGACGAGTCCTATTCACTATAGTGTTAACCACACATCACATTTTTGTAATCGTCTATCACATCCCCCTACTGTTCAGTTGCAAGACTGTAAATAGAAGCTTACCTTTTGTGCATGTGCTAATGAGTTGCTTGTAGTTGGTGGGGTTTGTTGTGCATTCGCGTCACCAAGCTCATCTAATCCACCAGCCTGCAAATTTGGTTCCTGCATTTCATCTATTAGCTTACACTTCTTCAAACACTTTGTGCACTCGTCCACTCAGTACATTCACCTTTGCCATTATTGCCTCCTCTTTATCATCCTCTCCCATAGCAGATACCCTTGTTTGGTCCAAGCTTTCCCCAACTGTCACCTTATTTGTTTCACCATCTATTTCAACCCCCTGTCAATTCCATGCATGAGATTTCTTAACGACTTACTACCCATTTCTTTTAGCGTCCCTATACTTTGTTAACGTCCACAATTTATTTATAGCTTTTTCACAGTCACAAACTACATTTTTACCTCAAGCACATTTCCCCGTTCTCTAGTTTCATTACCATTACCAACAGTTCCTTCCAACTCTTTCAGCTTTTCTGAAATATTGGTATCGCCCTCTATCTCCTGTAACAAATTGCAGTGCTATTTAATTGTCTGTCATCATGAATCCAATGTTCTGAATCATTAAAATTACCTACTACAATCCTTTTTATCTGTTACATTAGTATATATCTCCACATTTACATCTTACCTCTCCCAAATCTTATTCATTCCGCCTAGTCTCTCCCTCATCATGCTTGTCGTTGTCAATATACATATCCCCCTCATAACTTTCACTTCCTCATGCGTCCTCCATCTAACCCACATCCTACAACCAAATCGTCTGTCACCCTTTGCATCCCCTTCATATGTACGTTTGTAGCAACTATAAAAAAAAAGAAAATTGTAGATACTTCTATTGATTTTTACATTTTCGTTGTTACCACTTCTCGCCTCACTCTCGTCATCATAACTCGGGTCTGGAGCTGTTTCTCTTGAGCTTGATTTCCCACGTCCATCCAAGTTCCCCTCTTGTGCTTCATCTTGTGAGATATCACGGTCTCGTTGGTTTTGTCTTTCATCGTGAAACCCAATGTACCAGGCTGTTAGACGGTCAAATAGCCTATCTTCCATTGCTCCAATTTTCATGTCCAACAAACTTGTAATAGATTCCATGTTTGCATTACTGTTTCCTCCATATGATCATGCACCCTCTGAAGCAGCTTCTTTCCTGGTAGATTGTCTTGTTCTTCGCATTGAAGCTTGTGGTCTTGTTTGTAGCGCCGGAGGGGAAGGATCTGGTGCCTTTCCCTTTACTGGCCATTTTGCTGTCTTTGGCTTTGGCACAGAGGAAAGTACTACACCTCCTGTGAACATCAAATTTCTGAATTTGAAGCCTTATACAATCAACCGCAACATGTTGTCGATACATGGGTCATCAACCTCATCCGGCCAAGACAAATCTTCAATTGCATTGTCAAAGACAATCTCAGGACAGATGATTGATGCTACCTTAACCTAGGAAAACACACCATCAATTCTCATTACTTTCTACACCATAACTAACGTTTGAAGATTATTTAGTGTTCAACATTGCTCTAACATAAATTTTACCTCACAGGCGTCATCAATTCTCCTCGAATTCACCAGACATATTCCTGGTTGCTTTTCCCTATCTTGTTGGCCGCCTCTTTTGGATGTTGATGCTACCACACGTCCTGGAGATGCTCGCTGTAAGAGACCTGGTACTGCCTCCATAACCACAAGCTGGATTGCGTAGAAGAACCCCTGAATGGCCACACTACTTCTTGATATAGTTGCAACATCTCTCGCCCTTATGGACGACATAAGCATGTCAAAACTAACTCTGACCCACGGGTATGTCAGGAACGATTCCAGGTCTTCTACCATCTCAGCGTGATCTCAATTAATTTTTGGGACGTGACTTGTTGGGATAATGAATCCATCAACCAGAGCTAGTGCTGCATAACGCATCCTCATAACCATGCCCTCAAACTCCTCGTCCTCCAACATTTCAATGACTCGCTCCACTGACACATCATGTTTAAGGCTAAACAACTCACCGTAATATGGTTTTTTCTTCCCTGCAGCTCCTATTATTTTCCTACTTGGTTCCACAGGCAATCTGCCGTAGTTCAGCCCTGTTACTATCTTGAATTCACATAGTGACACTCTTATTGGTGCACCAGCAAAAACCAGCCAGATTTCCTTCTTTTTCTTCACTACAAGCAGCCTACTGAGTAGTAGGATACCAAATGCCCCTGACCACACCAGTTTATTTTTCAATTCAAATATAGGTCTCAATGGAGACTGCTTCAACTCCTCGAGTTCATCGAGTTTTAGTGCATATGTTATTGCTTTTAGCGTTGATAGCTTTTGGTATGTATTCACACGATTTCCCAAAGAATCATGACCTCCAGCAATCATGTGAGTTGGTAGCCTTCCCTCAGCCATTCTGCACGTAATAAACAAGGTATCACGTTAGATGTTATTCACCAAAAACACACAGCATCAGATTGGCCAAATATATTACACACTTTAACTAATTTAAGTTCAACTATCTATTTTTCTTCTATTTTCTCATTACCCCAATTCACACACGCCATGGCAGCTACAATATTTGATTCCCTGTAAGTTTTTCCACATGTATAACCAATACTTTTTCTTCTTTTCCTAAACCAACAAATTACTCCCACTTAATTTTCATCATTTAACATCTTTTTCATGCTTGACCACTTACTCATACCAGCTACAGACCCTTATAACAACAACAATTCTTACTTCTCATCATTTCATCATGTCATACCTTCTAAAGTTAATTTACTAATCTACATCTCCTATACCATAGCTATCGCATATTAGTTGCTACTTACTCAAACACCACCACCGCTACAAGTTTCCATCACCCAAACCATAGTCCTTTTTACTAAAACTACTGCCACTGTAACCAGATTCAACACAAAACCTGATTCTGCTAATTCAAACTACACAAACCTTAGAACAACATTTCTCAATCTTTATAACCACAAACTTGATTCTATTTGTCTCCCCTTAACACATGAAATAGCATACAATTTATGTTCACTTCCCAGATATTTATCACACGTTTGGAACCCTTACATTACTTGTTAGCTTTAAACCATATATTATGACTCCCACCTCTACTAGTTATCATGCTTCACTTCAGTAAATTATAATAGCTTCAAATACACACACTGACGTTTTTCTGAAATCACTCAATCTACCAAGTTAAAATTTCCCCAAACCCACCTTGTTTTTAACGACTCAAACAATTTACGGTACCACAATCAAAATTTACAGAAAACTACCTTGTATTTAACGACGGTGTCTAGTTTTTTTTTGCTTAATCGACGCCTAATTTCACTCTTATCCACGACTCCTACATATGAAATTCAATATCACAACTCACAATCCAAAGTTACCTTCGTTGTTGTGGCTGGAATTATCTTCTTGTTGATTATTACCAACAACGTTTTCCTGTTTGCCTCTTTGAATCTCCACTCGTCACTCAGTTTCCTCTACTCCCAAGTAATTTTTTTTTTGGCACTTTAAAACTATGAAAACGTTCAACACAATGAAGGAGATTGTTCATTTAAATGATGTTCCAGTTCACAAAAGCTATCAATAAGCGACAAGTTCTTTCTGTTTCCTCTCTACCTATGTAAGGGGTAAAATAGTTTTTAGTTACAAACAGAAGCCTACACTTTTTAGCCTCGGCAGTTTCCAAATTACACATCATTTTTGTTATATCTACCTAATTCACTCAATTTTTTACATACCAAAAGAAAACCAAAATATTCAAATTTTCCGATCACAGTATATTTATTTACCGCAAACAACAAAAAAGCCTAGAGGCCCTTTGGGCCCAACAAAATAGCGAAGTATATCCTATAATGGTCTGCTTAACAAACAACCGAAATATACGATCACGTATAAATCAATTATTATTAAATTAAATAAAATATTCCTCAAAAACCTGAAGCGCCGTGTTCCTGCTACCTAGTTTATCTTCTTCAATCCGATAATCATTTGGACTAATTTTCTTCACCTGATTTCTTTCTTCGCGATCAAAACACAGGTTTCTTCCTCGATTCTTAAAATTCATCGTTTTGATTTCTATAATTTGGAAAATTCTGTGACATATTGTAATCTTAACGATTCGGAAAACTTTAGAATTCAAATCAAAGTTAGGGCTGCTTTATTTGGGTTTGATAGCTATGGAGTTTCTATGGAACTTTTTTTAATCTATTGTTCGCTCTGCAAATTCTTCCTTTTGATATATATATATACGAAATTTATATTATAAATGGACAGGTTCATATTTTGCAGATTTTTAGTTTTATCGATTTTTGCCTCGGTTAGGTATGGCTACTCTTAACTCACGTTCAAATTTGGAGGAAGAGACCATCCAATTCAAATATGATGATTATGATGACGATGATGATGATGGTGGTGTTGGTTATGGAGATTCACCTAAATGGTCTGATCAGTCAATTCCTACAAAGAAAGAGTCTGATTATCCGACTATTAACTCAGTAGATTATGTTGAGGATGGATATGGTTCAAATGATGAGCTCCCAACACCTGTTCCAGTAAATATGAACCCTGAAGTAAACTTGAAAAATGTGTTAACTGGGTTGGTTGCTATTGTTACTGGGAGGAACAAAGACCAAAACTTTTCGTTAGATCAGAAATCCCCTTCTTCGAATGTTTCGTTTCTTGGCTCTGGCAAGAATGGAGATACTTATGTTCATTCGTCTGTTTACATACCAAGTGCTCCGCCTCTTCTCGAACCTAGTGGGATTAATTATAGTGTTTACAAGGAGTTACTTGAAGCTGAGCCTCCTGAATGGCTACCTGACAGTTCAGCTACAACTTGCATGCACTGTTCTTCTCCTTTTACTGCAATCACACGCGGCAGACATCATTGTCGGTTCTGTGGAGGGATATTTTGTAGAAACTGTTCGAAAGGGAGGTGCTTAATGCCCAGTAGATTTCGGGAAAGAAATCCTCAGAGAGTGTGTGATTCATGCTACGAGAGGCTTGATCCTTTGCAAGGTGTCCTCATTAACTCTATCAGTAATGCTGTGCAAGTAGCAAAGCATGATGTTGTGGATTGGACTTGCTCAAGAGGATGGTTGAACCTCCCTGTTGGTCTTTCCATGGAGGATGAGATATACAAGGCCTCTATGACGTTGAGAGGTTATTCCCAGGTTTGATTTTCAGACATTTTTGTGTACATATTTATTCTGTTGATGTTCAAGGCGCACATTCCCTGTTCATGAATGTGTATTTACTCAGTTACTGCGATACACAGATATCAAGATTAGACCCCGAGAGATCCATGCCGCACGCAGTTCTTAGTCGAGCTAAAGGTTTGGCAATCCTAACGGTTGGTAAGGTTGGGGCTTTACTGGCATACAAACTTGGGACTGGTCTAGTGATATCTCGGAAATCAGACGGATCATGGTCTGCTCCATCTGCGATACTGTCAGTAGGTCTAGGATGGGGTGCTCAGGTAATAAATTTCATCTTTTCTAATCAGCACGTGTGTGAGCTTCACTTGTTATAGAAACCACACATTATATCTCATGTACGGTTTGTCAGTTTGGCGGTGAGTTGATGGACTTCATAATAGTGATGCGTGATGTGAAAGCAGTAAAGACGTTCTGCAGCAGAATGCACTTTTCTCTAGGCGCAGGATGCAGTGCAGCAGCAGGACCTATTGGAAGAGTGTTGGAAGCTGACCTTCGAGCTGGTGACAGAGGCTCTGGCGTTTGCTATACTTACAGCCGCAGCAAAGGTAATCTCTATCTCAACTTCATACCCCACGTTTTCTCTTTCCTCCATATCTATAATTTAGCCAGACTCAGTAGCTCATCTTAAATAGTCTATAAGTAATTTTGGGCATTCGGTTCTTCAGCTCGGGTCTGTTTTTGGTTTCTATGGTTTTGAAATTGTGGTAACTATATAGGAACGACTTTGGTTCTCTTCAGTTTCGGTTCGATTCTCTTTGGTTTTGGTTCGTTTCACAGAATTAGATGTAAAATAATTTCATTTCTCAATTGGTTCGGTTTCGAAACAATTTCATTTCTCAATCGGTTTGGTTCCGAATGGGTACTTGTAACCAAAAGTAACCAAACACCCGAATAGAACCACTAATTGATAGGAATCAAAACTGAACCGAATCTCTATTATTGGTTTGGTTTTTCAGTTTCGGTTTTTATGGCCTGAGACTGTGAGGTTTTGTGTGAACAGGAGCATTTGTGGGTGTGTCTCTAGAAGGAAATGTGGTGGCAACAAGAAGGGACATGAATGTTAAGTTCTACGGCGATCCGTACCTATCAACTTCAGACATTCTACTGGGGATGGTTGATCAACCCAAAGCCGCTGAACCATTGTACTCTGCCCTCAGAGACCTCTACGCTGGTTTGCGTCCGTAATCTCCAGCCACAATATAAAACTACTCTGTAAATATACGGTTCTCAAAATTCGTTTCATAAGTTTGTAACTATTTTAAGTGCACATGTACATTAATCATTCCTCTCTTGAACCAAACATCTGCTAGACCAATCTTTGAACGTTTTAGCATTTGTTTATTTTTTTTAGGTTTGTTTTCTTCTTACAATGATGTCAAATTACGTCTTAATTGGTGTATTCAATCAAATGTTTGGAATACTCTTATATTAAATTGTGTTCATTGATCATCTACTTTAAAAGACAGTATCAATTTTTTATATAGCAAAAGCTCCCTTTTAATTATTTAAAGTGTGGATAGATCTTTTTAGTTAGAAGTAAAACATGTAATTCTAATGACCTCAAATAGAGTTTCGAAAAATATTAAAACAAATCATAACAATTTTTCCAAATTCACAAAAATAATTAAGATTTGTTATGATTGAATATACTTCCTGTATTAGGAGGCTTCGATTATATTGTTTGGAACCTGTTTTTTGGAACTGTTTTTTGATCAAATGATTAAATATCCATTTCTATCAATCTTTCCAAATAAAAGTTAATTTTAAATATTTGCGTAATCCCAATTGGGTAGATAAATTAGTATTGACAAGTCTTTTTCAGGTGGGTTGAAACTTGTCAAATTTGTAGTTTACAATCAAAAACAAATTCCATAACGTTCACTATTTTGCAAATGTTATCTAATTGAAATAGTTCTCTATAAACATTCACATTCGTTCTACGATATTCTTCATTTCGATTCCTATTTTCTTTATTTTCTTTCTTATCAAGAGTGAATTTTCTATCATTTAAAACTTTTAGAATTTCATCACAAAAAGAGGATGAAAAGAAAACACTTGCATTGCCAAAAAGAAGAGAACTCGTGAAATATCACAGGAATCAATCAATCATTTGGTTCCAAGTCAAAAACTAAAGCAGAAGAAGAAACGTAAAGCTAAGGTACAAGCAATCCACCATTGGAGGTCTTCTGAGACTTCTTCCTATAATTAGAGACGCTACAATTTGGACACACATATTCCAACCCATCTGTTTTAGCATAATCCTGTCAACATGTTATATGTTGCATCAGTATACAGACCATTACATTGATGTTTATTACGATCTGATCTTACGAGAGTTGTTTTACTTACCTTGAAGGCGCCGAGGCCAGGCCTTCTGTCACATCCGAAATGAGCCCATTCTCCACAAGATCCGCAGTTCACCCAGTCACCGGCCGTGCTACTGTTTCAACCAAAGCAGGACACATTGCGCGAGAGAGAAAGTGAGAGACCTCTTAAATAGTACAAGCGTTAAGTAAAGGTGTTAGTAACACGTATGTAAGAGAGAAAGAGAGTTTTCTTAATGTACCTGCGACATATTAAGCAACACTCTCCATCTACATCATCATGCGCATACTCATACTCCAGTAAATATGTCTCATAATGTCTTTTTAGGGTATTGCCTACACCCTGCAATGATAACCCAAGAGCTGATCAAAGATATACACTCTGATTTTGCAGTATAAATTAAGTGGTGAGATTAGAGATCAATCATTTACAGTCATTCTGTTTGTGAGTGTGTGGTTCCGCATCTTTGAGAAAACTTGTCCCTTCCAATTGATCCCGTTCCCTACATGGAACCCTCCGCGTGATACAACCTGCAATAAACTCTCATAAGCTCACCAAATTTAATGCTTGCTATTTGGGTTGATCAAAATCAAATCATTGCTTAACTACCTCTCTATATAAATTGAATAGATCAAGCCGTTTTGAGTTGAGAACAGCATCCGGAAACTCTGCTAGTCCCCCTGGAGGAACAAGCCGGCTATGTCCTCGGATTAGCAGAAATTGCATCACATCCCTCAGAAACTCTTCCTACATGTAGAGATAGCACCCATATAAGGCCCAAAGAAGGAAATAACAATGTTAAGAGAGAGAACTTTTAAGTTCAAACTATTCATCACAGTAATAGTAATGCAAACCTCTGAGCAAATCTGAATATGCGCTCTTCCACACTCGTGTTTCTTGAGAGGCAAAGGGTTTAATGAGATGATTTGCTTTCTCTGGTACGAACCAGAAAACGCTTTACGGTGAGCTACCGGAGTGCCAACTGATGCACCATGCTTTGGAGGCATAGGCAAACTTCCTTTGGTGTGGTCACCATCAAATCTTCCAATTTCAGAGTAACCAGAGAAAGGTATCATCTTATGTCGACGGGTGTGAGGTATTGGTCTCAAAGCAGCCACGTTGATTTTCCTTGATGTAGGTCCTCCATTTTCGATGCCCTGGATGTAATTTATTTTCACAGCATGTCACAAGTAATATATAAACAAGGAAAATGAAACAAATAAAAGAAAGAAGAATGGCCACAGAACTTCTTTTTAATTAGAGTTGAAATCAAAGAGTCAAGCTCGTCAACAATTAACATGCTGTATTGAGGAAGTCTCAACCTGCAGCATCCAATAACAGTACCTTACTTTCTCTGCATGGCTCGGATCTTTTTCTGGTAGGCAAGGGAGGCGTTAACCAGTCAGGAATTTTGGATAGAAGAGCATTATGATTTAAAGTATCATTGATCTTTTGTTCGCAGAAGAAAAGTAAACGTTCTGCATCATCTTTTTCGAAGGAAGCAACAGACAACCCCTGAATGCTGGCCACTCCAAGGACAACCAAACTGCGGTATGACAAATCAGGAGCCAACTGTCTTAAAACCTGTCGAAAAGAAAAAATAAACCTTTTCTCAGCCACGCATTAACAAGTAGAAACTCTCAAAGCACAAAAAACATGAAAAGCCACAGAATATGGATCACATGGCTGTCTGGATGTTATCACTTAACATGTAAAAGCATCATGCATAGAAAGTGGAAGCAACATGCCAGAAAAATGGTTCTGGGACATCCCAAAGCTTGAGTTAAAAGTTCAGAAACATGAAAAGTATTCATTAATGTCCGCTGAAATTTCATAACTAATTTTTTCGTCTGAAATTCTTGTGAGTACTTTAGTTGAATAAATTGGAAACAAGATCCATGAGATAATTATCGGAGCAGGTAATACTATCTACAACAAATCTAAGTCAAGCAAAGAAAGAGATCACTAACCTGAAGTGCCCATGTTGGGACTTGCATCGAAACTTCACAAACACTTGCCCCACAAGCTATTGAGGCAGACCTCCGAGGCTCAGCGAATATCTGCTTTGTTTCTTCTGAGTTCACCACTGAATGAACTAGTTGGATCTTCTCAACCACCTCATGTTTTATGTGATTTTCTAAAAGCTGAAAAAAACAAAGGAGGCTTGCAGTAAATCTCACTGCACATGTATGAAGAGAAGAGTTTATTTGTAAAACATATAATCCTTACCTGATCACTGAAACAGGTTTGCGCATTTCCAGATACCAGCATGGATATGTGTGCTGAAGAACAGGTCGAGATATCACACCGCATGGTTACTACACCCCGTGTAAATGTTCCAGCTTGAAGAGGAGGTGCTGGAGCACTGCAGTTTCAACTTTTATCAGCAAAAAATGAAACGTAACAAAATAAGTCTAAAAACTAAGTCCATCGGCACATATTTATTGATAATTAATCTTGAAATTATTTGAGGAATGCACAACACATCATATGGCCATATAAAGTACATACCTAGAACGGTTATGGAGCTTACTTCCTCGCATCTGGAGCAACAAAATAACAAAGTTATAAGTCGAGAGGACTAAAGACATATACATGCATATATTATAAAACTAATTTTTCCATTAACACATTTTAATATGCCCACTAATGAAGAAAAAATGAATCTGTAAACTAACAAGCTACTCACTTCTATTCTCAAGAGTGCATTTAGTCCATCCACTAAAGATCCCAGTAAAAATGTATCCTGAAATAGCAAAAAAAAAAAAGCTTTGGAACTGATAATAGCATAAAGAAATAATAAGGTATGCTCAAACAAGCAGCATCAAAAAATGAAGGAGAATACAACAACACTCACCGGCGTGCATGGTGGTCCACATAAAAGAAACCTCACGGTGACATCTTCATCATATATCTTAATTGATGGGAGGCTCTCTGATGAACTTTCCTCTTCGAGTACATCAACTTCAGGCGAAACCACATCAATCTTTGGAGGGTCTCCAAGCAAGCAGGGTCCCATCTCAGAATTCATTTTACGGTTGCTGTTAGAAGGAACGTTGTCATTGTCACTTGTACAATAGAGTCGGAAAGATGCTTCTGCAACATGGAACACGTCCCATGTATCGCTACATGAACTGCATTGCCGAAGAACATATCAGTGACAACTAGATTTGTAGACTAGGAAAAAAGTATATAATGAAGATGAAAATCTGTTGCAGTTTCATATGCTAAGTAAACAATTACCTTTGTATGATTGAAAACAGAGCATGGCGGAAATGGCAGGCTGCGAATTTAGAGAAAACAGTTTTCCAATAAATAACATATTGAACACCCTGCAAAAAGCAAAGCACTCCAAGGAGTAAGTAGCATATCTATACCTCAAACATAATAAACGATCAAATTAAGCAATTAGGCGACTGACAAGGAAAATTGTCATAACTCATAATATAACCATAGGTGAAATGAATAGCAACAAATATGTAATAAGAAGCAAAAAATAAACACAAAATTAAAATAGAGCTAGATGCTTTTTACTAATGGTTGTACCTTAGAGTAGAGTGCTTGAGCTAATTCTTCACCATTTGGGAGCTCAAGGTAAACCTGAGAAAACAATATAAAACCAAAGAATATTAATCTCTGACTAGGAAACACTATAAACAGATACTGAACCAATAAAGAATACTAGGTTCTTGTTATGAAAATGTTTTAACATCCAAATAGAGAAAACCCCATGGAGCCTTGAACGCATATCAACCTAGATTCAGCTAGTAAAAGGAAATCCTTATAGAACAAATGAGCAGTGTAAATCGATGAATGTACCCACCGTTGTTGGTAATGTCGAACCAAACAGAGTAAGCAAGGCATCAGGAGTAGAAAAATCAGCATATCCCAACACTAAGGGACCAACTTCATCACTATCTCCACTCTGCTCCCCTTGCAAGTACACAATATCAGGTGTTGCCGAGTTAACAGCAACCTGGAACTCCTCGGTCGTAGGATTATTCAGTACCTGAAACTACAACATGACAAAGCATACACCACACGGTTTTTAACACCTCCAAACAAATCACTAGATATTAAGCTAGAACCAAGATTCTCCCATCAAGTCTACCAGTTTCAGAAACCATTCAAGCAAAATAACTGAGCTACCAGTCTCTTATGTATACATAACTAGAGCCAACTTAGTTCAACATTCACAAACTAACAAAAGGTTCCAAATTCCAACCAACAATCATTGATAAGTAGCATCAATGAGAATAAAAAAGAGAAGATTTAAAGTGTTATTACCTTGAGTCGCCCTGAAGAAGAGAGATCTGGAAAAGGGTATTTAGGTTGATGAGCTTCAGCTTTCTGGTTATCGGAACGCTCTCCACAAACAACTGCCACAACATTACAACGGTTTCTCGAAAACCCTTGACCATGAAACATCATTCAAAGCATACCAAAAACTTCTATCTCTATGAAACTCGAGAGACAAAGTTCACCAATGGAAATACTCGAGCCCTAGATAAATCCAATGAATAAGTTCGTTCAGAACCCACTACTGTCAAAGGCACGAATAATCCGAGTCAAAAAGAAGCAGATTACTCGACCTGAAAAAAGCCTAACAAACAAAAACAAAACCCTAATTTCTAATTCGTAGAGAAGAAAAAAAGGTGAAATCGACGAGACCCAGAAAAGAAGAAAAATGGAAAATCTAGATAGAGAGGCCCATCTCAAAATTTCTTGATTTGACCGTGAAAAAGGAAGCAACTTGATAATGAGATAGTATGATCACAAACAAATTCACAAGATAAAATCTGAACAACAATAAAGAAAGGAAATTGATGATTTCTTTTAATAGTCTACAGTGTTTGTGTTTCCCATCGAACCCCAAATTCAAAGCAAGAAAATCGAATTTTTAGAAATTTTAACTTAAAAAAAAATCAAACAGAGACGAATTAATCTATTGGGCAAGCGAGAATTTGTAATAAAAATAACTCAGATTAATCCTCAGGCAGAGAGAAAAAATGTTTTGTTTTGTTTTTTTTTTTGTTTTTCTTTTCACTTGTTTTTAATTCAGTGTATTAATTTAAGCTTTCGTTTCAACTCTTCTTCAGACAAGAGCAATAACCAAAGAACATCATGTGATGTTACTCTCTCGTGTTCTAAAACTTTAAAAGAAGATTTTGATTTCTCTCTTTTTCAAATTTTCAAATTTGTTCATTTGATTATCATAAAACTCCACTGCTGTTCGAAGTTCTACACTTTCATCATCTCTTTCTTCTCTAGAATCAAACAGAAAAACAATTGCGGGCGACTGATAATAGCAACTGTAATCTTTCCAGAGATTATGTGTAGTTGAAGATCTTTAAGATCAGCAAAATGGAAGATTCGTGGTCATAAGAGCCGTGTTTGGATATGGCCAACTACGTTCATGGAGAGTTTTCTTTGGTGGTTATGAAGCAATCAATTCGGTTACAGACGATCACTATACGTTAAACAATTTCTTTTGGCTGGAAATTATTACTAAATCAAAATTATATTAAAAGGAAAAAAAATTTATAAAAAAAAAACACAAGAGCAGATGGTATTGATTATTGATTTTGGCTTTTTTGTTGTTTTTTTCCTTTCATCTAGTTTTTCGGATAAATAAACCCCCAAAAAATACATAGATATATTATATAAGCCGACTAAAAATTAAAAAGTTTCAAAAAACAAAACCCTAACAAAAAAAGCAAAAGATCAAAACACAAAAAAATTCAACAAAAAAAAATTAAACTAAAAAAAAACGAGTCATACAAGCAACCCAAACACAACAATTTCCACTAGAAAAACATATAGCTCGTGTGGACGACGAATCCTCCTACAGAAACAAAGTGTACCTTAGAAATAAATAGCAAGCTTCTCCACCAGTAAAAGGTCCTACAATACATATCGGAAATGATGGACTCAAACCAGTCGACTAAGTAAATGACTAAGCAAAAATCAACATAAGACTAAACCTCGATCATAGTTTTGGAGTAAAGATAATGAGCGAGACAATCACAGACCAGTAATTGTCGAGCTCAGATCGAAACATACTAGATACCATAAAGATCCACAAGGATAAGAAAGAACCAATTAATTTAGACTTAATGACCCTAACTAAACCTTAGCCATAACTTAACAAACTTAGCTACTACACTAAAACATGTGACGACCACAAGCGGCCAGGGAGCATGAGGATGAGAGATAAAGTCTCACCAGGAGAAGGAGAGTCATCTAGCGGGAGAGGTTGAAGATTAGTCAGAAATTCTGAAGAGACCAACTAACATATCTGCTAAAATCCGCTACGTTTCACGAGTTTGAAAAACTCTGAACATAAGAGGAAACAATGAACCCGCAGAGAAACATAGTGGCCAAGGAGAAGCAACGAGACCCCAACAACTGATGGAGGCTTCATCGCTAGCAGTGAATCTCACGAGCACACCAAACACACTTCAACACAACCATTACCCACACACACGAGATCTACACAAAAGTAAAGCGCTCTACTTGCGATATGAACGGAAGAAGGGTTTGCACCAGCGTTGTTGAAGCCACCGGTTTTTGATTTCGGCGATGGCAAATTAAAGATTCTAAGTCAAAAGAGAAAATCATTTTTTTAGGCTTTCAGATTTTCAAACAAATTACTCTTCATCACCACTTTCTGTTCATTTGCTTACTTCTTATTATAACTTTCATATATATATATATATATATATATATACTTAAAAGTTTTTTTTTTGTCATTTGAATTGTTATTAAACTCAAACACAAATACAAAATAAATATTACATAAGTTTTGACAAGACAACTATCACCGAAAACCAAAAATAAAAAAGACAACTATTATATAAGCTAGTAGAAAACTACGTAGCACGGAATCTCCGAGGATGATGCGCTTCTCACTTCGGAATCGGAAAAACAGAAGCATTTGGAATCTCTCAGAATCACGCTTCCAAAAATAAAATGTTTGGAAGCATACAATTTCAAGTTGAGAGCATTTTGGAAGTTCGAAATTTTTCATATCATGTTAAGAAAATTTAAAAATTAAACAAACCAATAACTAGTTCTTTGATTTCTAATTTATCAAACTATTTAAAACATTAAAATTTAAAGATTCCAAGAGTTCTCTTTATTTTTAAATGATTTATAATTAAATTATAAGTTAAATTTTGTTGTTTAATTTTTTTAATTTATGATGTTATGTTAAGTGATTTATGATATATATATAGCTACGTATATATATACACGCTTCCAACACATATCCACTTCCCTAATTTTTTAAAATAAATCGATTATACGCTTCTAAACGCTTCCGCTTTTGCGAACCCGCTTATGATTCCATGCAGCGTAGGTAGAAAAAGAAGATGTTTTGGAAATTAAGTCCAAAAAAGAGAAGCCAAATTTAAACATAAAGACAACCAAAACGAAAACTTAAGAAATAAACTATTAGAACACGAACACAAATACATGAAAAGATTACTTGAAGAGAGCTTTCAAGAGAGATGACTTGACGAGAAATACTAAGAGTATCTCCAATAGTGCTTTAATTTTCTCTTCAAATTTATATTTGAAAAAAAAAAATTTCAATAGTGCTTCAAATATCTCTTCAAATTTAGAGATTTTTTTTTTCTTCAAATTTGAAGAGCTTTATTTCTTCCTTTATTTTATGAAATCATAATTTCTTTAGAGAATGATCTTTTCATTTTTGTTGCTTTATTATTTTATACATAATTAAAGTATTATAATATAATAAGAAAAAACCAACGTCTCTTACAATACTATTCAAATCATTGTAGTTCTGCCACGTGTAATTGTTGACAAATTAGACTTGCTATTAAAGAAACAATATGTGTTAAAAGATGGCAGCTTGGTATTTTATTTGGTAATGATCCACCAACAAATCCATTTTAAACAAGAACATATTGTTTAATAAATAACAAAATATAAATTAAAATACAGAATTATCTGTTATCACTAAAATTTTAAAAATCAAAGGTGACCAAAGCTATCAAAATGGTATAAAAAATATCTTCTTTAATGAATGTAATATATACTTCGATGAAAGTTAATTTAATCTGATGGAAAGGAGACAAAAGACGTAATCAATCCTATTAATCTTTTATAAACACTAGAAAAATATTGACCAGATGATGCCTCGATAGAAATTTCGAGAAGATGAAATTTCAATCAAAATTTTTAGTAGAGACAAAGAGTGACTCAAACATTTGCGGGGAGTATACTATACTTAGAAAGAAGTTAATAATATATAATCAAAAAAAACCTTGCAGACTCAACATAAAACCCAACCGGAAAGGGTAGCGAAAACAAAAAACCACATATAAGGAGAACAAACATAACCCGAATAGAAATCTTAAGCCTAATCAAACACAATTCACTACCAAACAACCAAAGATCTAGCTACTCCAAATCTCTAATACAGGGGAAAACAAAAAGGCTTTTAATTTATGTAACATAGAGGTCGTTAAGAGTTTACATTTCAGTTTTGTAAGAGAAATCATTGAGCAAAACTTTAATGTTAACTAGTAAATAGCTCCTCACAAATCAATACATATTAAACTCAGTTTAGTTTTCAACAAAACCATATACAATATATATTATAACACACAAAAATAGTAATAATAATGTGAATTATAATTAGAAAATGATAATATGAAGTAAATGGTCAAACATGACAAATTAATTAAACTAGACCAGCATTGAACTTTATACCAGTTTCTGGTAACCACAAGTTCCCTTGTATGAACTGAGCCACCGTAAAATTATTTGCCTCGGCCGAAGTATTCAAAACATGGTATCCTGGCCACTTGACGCGGCGGTCAAGGCTAGACCCTGGTCCGCTGTTCATATACTCGGCATAGTACAATGTATTCAACGCGAAATCTCCATTCCATTCGAGCCATCCTTCGGGTTTGAGCACATCATCAATATAGTTTTGTAGGAACACTGTCCTAGAATACAGTTTCCACGGCCGACCTAAGTAAGTCGCGGTAGTATTTATATTCGGAAGTAGGTCGGAATCAGCAGTAATGTTGCTGAATTGGATTGTGAATCCAGTTGGCTGGTTTGGATCCTTACGTCCTTGAGCCGTGATGCTGTTTTTTTGGCTTGGTAGGCCTTGTTTGGCTTTGATTTGGCAGTCCTGAAATACCGCAGTTGCGTCTCCAAATATGAAGTCTACGGTGCCTGTTATGATGCATTCTCTAAAGAATTGACGCATTGTATGTGCATAAAGAGTGTCCTGGTAACCTCTCATTGCGCACCGATAAAAAACTCCGAGGTCCGAGTCTGATCTTATTGCTACGGCTTGGTGTTTTTCCGGTCCAGCTGTGTTTTGGAATGTTATGTCTCGTGCAAGAAATCCTCTTCCGCTCACAGCTGCCAAATGAATATTTAACCAATTCAATATCTTAGTCGACAGTAAAAGAAATGTTACAATATTAAGTACTAAATGTTTTATTCAACCATAATAAATTTTCAAATCTAAAAAGTTCATAATTGTGAAATAGTAAGTAAATTTTTGTTTGAAGGTGGGACATTTGGTTATATAGTTTAGTTTAGTGTTCCATTTGTTATCAAATTACAGTATGATTTAGTCCGAATTTGAGTTTTTTTTTTAATAGAAATTTGGATCAAATTATATTTTAAAATCACCTTATTTGATTTGGTTTTTTGGCAAATATATTTAAATAAAAATAAATGAATAATTATAATTAATATTTTCTATTTTTTATAAATTTAACATTATATATATTTATATATAATTATAAAAATTAGTAATTATGATGATTTTGTTTAGTTTAGGTTCACAGTTGGGGTTCAATTCAGTTGGAAATCTAGTCATTTTGTATAAATATTTAATTTCATTCAAACTATCTTATAACTTGGTCTTAGTAATGATGTGTTATATTTATAAGTGATCAAATAAATAAAGTATTTAAAAAACTTAATATGTTACTAACCAAAAGTAGCAGACCGGAAAGTAGTCCAACCATCGATGAAGCTCCTACTACCAGTGATCACAGTAGCATCAATACCATCACCAATCATCATAATATTCCATTTCTTCTTCTTAATCTCCACATTCTCCACATATACACCTCTTTTCACATGAATCACATATCTTTTACTACCATAGTCCGGCGCAGCCAACACCGCCTCGCTTATCGTCGTGTAATTTCCGGACCCATCCGTGGCTACAACGGCATCAACAGCCATTGGTAAGCCATCAGTCTGGAGTAACTTCCGATCACCTGGTTTAACCCATGAGGGAAACTTGCTAAAGCCACTATGAGATTGGGCCGTCATGTGGGCTTTAGTGGGCTTGGGCTTTTTGGGAGAGTGAACCATTGTTAGTAGCTTTCGAACGGTAGTACTGACCCGGCTTAAACCACCGGCTACGACTTTCCTTACAATTCCATTAGTACCCTCGAAACCGTCGAGACACGTGTCTTGATTAGAAAGTGCGGCGCTTATCCATGTCATTAGATCTGATCCAATGTCTCCTGTACTGTTGTCCTTACCTGACAGTCATAGTCGCAAGTACAATTTATTATGCATTTAATTAGGGTGATTTACAAAATCTAACTTCTGATTATGTATTAAACATACACTCCTATTAAATTAACATTAATTACAAGGAAAAAAATAATTACGGGTTACTGTCTCCATTTAATTTTCGATAATGTCAACCATATTCATGTCTCTATGCTACTTTTAATGATCCACCATCAAAATTAACGAAAAACTACTACTTTAGAGTTTGCTATACAAGTTATAATTAAAAGCATGTATATTAGAAATATTTGCTTAAAATTATTTAATATATAATAATTTGACTAATCATAAAATATATAAAAGATATTGATGCTTAATAAAAGAAATATTTTATGCAGTATTGTTTTTTTCTTTCCAAATATCTCCTATAAGTCGGAAACATAACATGTGAAAACTGTTGAAGATTTTCTTTCGAGTATTAATATTCTATTTTCACGTTGAAGATTAATCACCGAGGATATAAATATACCAAAATCACTTTCTTTTTTAAAGCAAAAAGTCCTGAGAATCCGATTCAGCAGAAAAAAGGTATGAAAGTTAAGAAATATATAAGAGAAAAGAAAAACAAAAGGAAAAACAGGTCGGTGGAGTCAATTGATGCATTAATTCAATGGACTTCTGTAATGTTCTAATTCGTCGGTTACTCAGTAATTGTACAAGTTTGGTTCTTGATGTCGATGAGACAAAGGAAAATATAATAATAATAAATCAAATTTTAAAGCTAATAAAATAAAGATATTAATTAGTATCATATTTTCCTCAATATCTAGCTTTTGTGGTCCATTCTTTTTAATTTTGTCAACAATGGTTCAACCTTTTTGGTATTGATAAAATTCGGTGCACAAGTTAATACATTAAAAAGTTCATTCAATAATAGAATGAGTAATGTGTAAAAGACAAAAAAGAAGTCTAAATCTTATATATTATTACATAAGTGAATTTTTAAAAAAGTTGATGTGTCAACACTATGTTTAATTTTAACGTGGTTAATTATAGAGTTGCTTTAACATTAAATAACAAATTATTCCTAATATTAAAATTAAGTTTTTACTATTAACTTATTTAATTTAATTTGATATGAAAATTAATAATCACATATATTTTCAAAGATATTATAAAACGTAAATTTTTTGTTTGTTTGTTTTGATTTAATCTTATTTTTTATAATATAGATAATAATATAAATTAGTTATAATTTTTTTATTTTACATGTTAAATTATTTCGTTTTAATTTAATTTTTTATCTAAAAATTAATATGTTTATTTAAAAGAAATATAATTTTCTTATAATTTTTAAAATTATCAAAAAATTAGAAAAGAAACTTTTTGTTTTTTTTGTTTTAATATAAAACTTTTTCATTTATTTAATTTTAGTATGATAAAAATAAATACATATTTTTTATAGGTATCATTATCATTAATAATTCATATCTCTATTAAAATATTATATATTATTCTATACAGAACAAAGAAAACTAATTTTAATCCATCACATATTTTTTCATCCACCACAAACATTCATTCAATTTGTAGTATTTCTTTTTTTAGGGAGTCTTTTGTTTATTTTAAATTATTTTTTTATGTTGACCATTAAGAATTTACATAGTCAATTTATTTTCATCAGATTAATCAATTCAATACTAGATTGCTATAAATCAGGGTAAAAATTATAAGATTATGAAGATCATTTAAAATCATTGAGATAATTTTGATATACGAAAAAGTTAATTTAAAATTTTGTATAACTAAAATAATATTTATTTTGAAATTGTGATTACAAATCTTTTAGTTTTATTCAAAAACATGAAACTATTGAAAATAGTTTTCATAACATAAGCATATGATTTGTTAAATGGGAAGTTAATTAAAATAATTATCTAATAAATTATTTTATAAAATTGATAATATTATATATTATGTCTTAGAATGTTGTTTATAGAAATTTACTTTTCACATATTATATAAATTTTTTCTTTAGTGTTTTTATGTAATACAAATTGTTAAAAATTTGATAACTGATGAATAAGATAATAAAATTTTATTATTTATTAAGTTAAAAATATTTATGTTTGCACGCATAAGCGGGAAAGTCACCTAATTTTTCATTATATAAGAAATAGCATCCTTTCCAGAAAATATAAGAAATTATTATCTGAATATACACACATCAAAAATATATTTTTTAATACTTATTTTAATATAATTTAATCATTCATATTAAATACTGTAAAAAATCAAATGTATTTAACTAGATTCAAATAGATACATGCAATATATTTAATATTTAAAAAAAATTATCTATATAGTAGAAGAAGAACAATTAGTATTAGCAACTAACAAAAAAAAAGTACAATTAGTAATAAACTGGTGAGGCGGCAATTAACCTTAAAATGTCTCTAAAATGTAACTTGAACTATTACATATTTTCCATCTTCACGTGAAATCTTTTAACTCAGTGAAATAATATTTTTTAATAGAAATAAATTAACTTTTCTTGTCTATAAATAAATTTTAAAAGATTCATATATATATATATATAGATATATATATATATATATATATGTAATTTGGTAAAAAAATTCATATTTTGAATGCAAAAGAAAAAGTGTAAATGTTAAAGATGTGTACCATTGGAGTTCTGAGAGGCAGAGATGATCCAAGAAAGCTCTTCAGAGGCAGAATCTAGAAGATCAATGCAATCAATAATAGCTTTGCCAACTCGTGAACTACCAATTTTCTTATCAAATTTTGACATTAAATCTCCTGCTTTTTTGATTGCGTTGACGGCGGTTTTGGCTGCTCCGGCGAACTCCAACGGCGGGACTCTCAAGCATTCAATTGGCACAACTTCATTAGAAGAAGAAGCTTCTTTGTGTGCGGAACACATTGAGAGAATAAGAACGACAAAGACTATTGATGAAGCTACTTGTCGGAACTTCGTCATCTATAGATCTCTCTTATAGAAACTTGAAGACAGAGTAAGAGTTGGAAATGAGTATGAGACTGTATCTTTCTCACTCTGTATAGTCTCTTTGTGAAGAGATACAATCGAAGAGTGGTGGTGAGTAATGTGTGTTGTGTGATGTTATTTATGAGAGTGGAGTTTCCACATAATACTCAGAACCGAACTTAACCGAACTAATGGGTATCAGATGATATCCGGACTCAAGAAAAAATTGATGGGTCCTCTTATTTTTGTTATTTTTAAATAATTATTTAAAGAAATTTTTAAAAAAATTTTGGGTTTTTGGATATATTTTTTTAAAAAAATTTCAGTAGTTTTTGTATATTCAAATATTTTTTACTCTTAAAATTACTATTCGAATTAAAACCGAAACCAAAACTAAACTGATATTATTCGCATACGTAAATATATATATAGACACAAAAATGTTTCTACCCAAAATATATGCCTTATGCTAAAAGAGAGCATGAGCTAGGCTCGCTTTTATACCACAAGTTATGGTCGAAGAAACAAAGACCTTTTAATTTTTAATTTCTAAAGTCGAATTGATAGATTTGGACTTCAAAATGAAAAACAAATGTCATTGAGACTTTGGATCTTTTGTTGAAAATTCGTCGGACCACAATCTACACGTTATTGTTTTAGACTTGAGAGTGACATTATTTTGTTAAACAAATGTAACTAATGAGTGCATATAATCTGTCTTAAAATTCCTCTATAATCTAAATATGCTAGCATTATTATTGCGTAATCATTATAATTCCAACTTATACCTTTTTTTGTAAAAATTTCTTCTTAATATAAGTATCGTTTTCAGTTAATAACATACATGATAATTTATTAATTTTCATCCTACACTGTAAAAATTGGATACTTCTAGCTTCCTAACTCTCAATTTTTTGTTGTTGTAACTTTTATATATTCTTTGGATCCCATAACTTTTGTAGAGATTAATTATTACTGGATCTTGTCATATATCTAAATACATATTACATAACAATTTATCTTATTATAATTAGATAATAAACATCTATTTTTTCCATAGTTTCTCTTTAGAAAATAAAAGAAATGATTAAAGTGTGAATTTTTATTGACTGAAAGTTATTATTTATACATGAATTTGGGTGAATAATATTTGAAATAAATTAAATGATTATGAATCGCTAACGATTACAGATGAATGGCCCATATCAATTTTTCTTATCTTCATAATGTTAAAAGAGTGATAGATAGATTAGATATGATTTAAATGAATGATAAGGAATGAATTTTATGGATATTGAATAGAGTTCTAATATAATGGTTGATGATAAAAGTGATATAAATGAATGGACAAATTTAATTTTCAAGATTTTCTTATTTTCTTGATGTTAGAAGAGTTACTCGACATAATTTAAAATGAATGATTATATGAATAAATTTCACGGATATTGTATAAGATTTTAATCTAACAATTGATAGTAAAAGTGATGCAATGAACTACCAAGATCAATTTCCCAAAAAAATTTTATCTTCTTAATGTGAAAAAAAAAATCAAATAGATCGTATAAGATTTTAATATAATAGTTGATTTTAAAAGTGATGAAATGCTAAGATTAATTTTGGAGATGTTTTTTCAACGCACAATAATGATAATTGTTGGAGGTGGATTCCGCCCCCTGAAAAGCCTGTTTTTTAATCTAACGAGATTTTGGCCCAATAAGAAGAATTCTAGAAGAATAAAGAAAATTCTGGAATCCGCAGGAAGATCCCTGAAAATTCGGGATAAAATCATAAACTGATAAGAAAAAAGAAGAAATCCTTATCAGTGAAGGAGAGGAGTTTAGATCTATAAATAAAGGAGCTTGGCCTAAGGAAAACTCATCTGAAGCATTCAAGAGCACCTAGAGCACAAGAAACTTCCGAGCAGAGAAGAACGAAGAGAACTTTAAGGCGTTTTAAAGAGAATTCATTATCTTTCACGTTGCATTCATCAAAAAACTTATTCAATAAACGAAAAATTCAAACCACATTAATACAAATATCTATTGTGCTAACTCTGATCAGAACAGTAATTGTATTAAGATAATAGATTTGATATTAGAGAAGAATATGTAATATTTCTATACTTCTATATACTTAGAATATTCATATATATATATATATATATATATTCTATATTTAAATTTCAGGTTAGTTAACCTACTTGTATAAATAATATAATTTTCAATACAATAAATAACATTTTCCCAAATCCTTTTATTGGAGTCCATAGTTTAAAACTTTAGAGCTAAAACATTCTTCATCTGCCCGCTTGCTTTTCTTAAGGCTTCTGTTTCCGGTGCCATATTGTTTGTTGTGTAGCTAGTTTATGTTTCTGTGTTTGTAGATTTTTTCAATATAATATTT
Organism: Lepidium africanum; assembly: GCA_900406405.1. Classification (NCBI taxonomy): domain Eukaryota; kingdom Viridiplantae; phylum Streptophyta; class Magnoliopsida; order Brassicales; family Brassicaceae; genus Lepidium; species Lepidium africanum. Next base: position 1,161 of record OVAX01000311.1, on the reverse strand, counting down.
TCTTTATTGAAAAAAAAAATCCTTAAGAAACTAGCTAAACCATATACCAAAAGTGGGACCAATGAGATGAATTGAAAAACAAAAACAAAAAAAAAAGTCCAATAAATTCGACGTGAGAAGAGATCTATTGAAACTTACATTGGTTCCGTTTACACGTGTCCTCTCAAACCATTATCCTCGTCGTGACTCACATTGCTTATGGTCTCTAAATTTCTTTCTTTCTTGACAAATAATTTCTCACGTAATAATAATATTAGATACACAACAATTATAGAAAATTAGATCCAACATGTAATAGTTGACGGCAGAACACATTTAAAACGAAGATATGCGGAAGATTTAGTAAGATATAAATACCATTATCTTATTAAGAATTTTTTTTCACTCAATTATACTGATAAATGATGAAGTCGAAAGCAAAATTAAAGTATATCAAAATTACTGTATAGACAATGGTTAGCTTGAGTTACACAGTTTTGTTTTTTACATGTTAAATTGGAAATTACATTACGTGTTCGTTAAGATATTTCAGAATAAATGTTTCTTATTTTCCACAAACACAAATATAAAAGCTTCAAATATTTATGTCATTATCTTGAAGGAAATTGGATTTGTGATCTTGCAAAGAGAGCGGAAATGTCGGGCTCCAAATTGAAAGAAGAATTCCGAAGTCATGTGTCGGTGCCATACACATTAACATTTTTCTTTTCCTTTTTCTTTTTCGTTTTGTTAACTCACATTATCATTTGTTTATCAATATGAAATCATAAGTCATGTTCTATTAATATAATGCATAACTTTTTCTTAAAGAATTATTCAAAAACAATATTTGATATGAATAGGAGGAAGCAACGTAAATCTTTTTATTTCTAAATGTTTGCATTTTAGTTGTCAAGTTTTTATATTTTTTTTTTGGTCGAGGGTTGTCAAGTTTATATTATTATACAAGAAAAAAATAAATGGTCGATCCTTGTTTTTTTTTTTTTGTCAACACACATTAATAATTCGCCAAATAGGTAAAAGGATGAGTTACGCTTCGAAACTAATAGGTGACTCTCTAGATGAACGAGCGAGAGCATCAGCCTTATGGTTTAGAGAGTGCGAGATTACATGAAGGGAGAAAGAGCTAAAAAGAGATTTCAACCTTTGAAAATCCTCCTG
>OVAX01000310.1:0-92315 GCA_900406405.1 Lepidium africanum | reverse complement strand
ATTATTATTATTATTATTATTATTATTATTATTATTATTATTATTATTATTATTATTTTGTTTTGATAAACATTTGCCTTTCGTTTATTGTGACTAGTTTTCAACAACTATTGTCATTCGAAATAACTATTGTCACTAGAATTCTATTCATACTTTTTTATCAAAAGAAAAAGATTAAAAGCTTACCTTTCAGTCTATAATTTTGTTGACATAGTTTTGATTGTCTATTTATTGTGTATGCATGAGTTTATATACAAACTTAGATATTAATTTGCTTGACATTCGAGTATGATACATTATATAAAATACTCCTAATATACGTAGATGTCGATGTGGACAGTTTCTTCTTATGTAATTCAATAACTTACTCTAATCGTCTTAATCTTAACAACAACATAAAAATGATTTAGACAGTGACACAAATATAATAAATAAACATTGCAAACTATAGCCATTGGTTGTTTTGACTCAAAAATTCTAGTTATTGGTTCAGTACAAAGACAAGTGCATCTGGTCTCCAAATCCCTCTTAATTAGTTTCCTTATGCTAATTTAATTTAATTTAATTTTAACAATTGAGAAAGTAAAAGTTTAGAGATGAATGAATGTGTCCTCTTTTTCTTGTTGACATTTGAGTATGCTATAATTTTTTTGACATTTGAGTAACAATTAAAATACGTTTATGACGCTATGGATACTTTTTTAAAAAATTAATCCATCAACTAATTGTCTTGACATAATTTTTGTAAAATATTATTATAAGAAATAGCGACAGGTTCTTGAAAAAGACAAAATACATAACTAATCTCAGAAATGTTTTATAATAGTTGTTAATGTTTACAATAAGGTTTAACAAATCAAATAATTTAACAACTGTGGAGGATGTGTGGTCTAGTGGTAGTGACCACTTTAGCATTTATTAGATAACAGAATTCGATTCCAACCTGATACAAAGGGGAGGAAAAGAAAAATGAATTTTAGGATATAAGCTTTGGCTATAGATCAGATATTGTCGATTCAATTATAAAAGTAAAGTTGACAAAAAAAAATTTAATAACTAATCACTAAAGGAGCTCTGATTATCCATATGCAAGTCTGTAAAGATTCCCAATTAATAATGTAGTCTTCTTTAAACGTGGTGCTGAAATTTGATTTTAAAATAAAAGGGTCCTACTACGAATTTTACAAAGAATAAAAGGACAAAAATGTAAAAACTATAAATATAACGTAAAATAACTTTTTTCTTTCTCTTTCATGTCATCGTCATTGCAGAAGCACAGAAATCAAAAGCCAAAGTATAACCACTTGCCACCGTATGAGAAGCTCTTCTTTGACGGTCGATCCTTCGTTCGCCACGCTTCCGCCACGTCAGCAGACTCTTCCATTCACGTAGATTCCTTTCTCACCAGTACTAGTCATACAATTTTCGAAGATTCGAATCCCAATTTCTCATTCTCCTTCATCTTCTCAGAAAATATCGGAGGAATCAGATTTTTTTTTGGTGCCCTCTTATCTTTTCAACGTGAAAGATCGAATTTGTCGAAATTGGGTGTATGTTTTGATTTGTCTTTGTGTTCGAAATTCCATTCTCCAGACTCTTCGATTCGATTCGTTCTGACGAGGGATGCTTTTTTGATTTCCATTTCCTTTAGGTCTTGAATTTGAAAGCGACAATAAAGGTGGAGATTGATTGTTGCCACTGAAACGGCGTCGTTTTAGATTCGGCTGCTTTTGTTGCTAATACTCACCTGAGAAGACAAAACTTTTGTTCTTTGATGTGGAAAACAAGGTGAAGTAGCAGATGCATATGCCTGGTTGCTGTTTTGTTTTGATGTGTTGATCCCTACTATTTGATCATACCAGTGTTTAAATCGAGAAATTTAGTCGATATGGTGGGGCCAACTTTGTTTCACCGTAGAAAGCATTCATGGCCAGCCGAAGAATTCATCAGCAGAAGCACTCTGCAATTAGTGAGTCCATTTTTAGTGCTAGTCTATTTGGATGCTGAGAAAGAATGAATCATGATTGAAGAACTGAGCTTGATTTCTTATTGTTTCCTTTGTATTCTCTCATTTTTGTAGCTCGATTTTGATAGTGCTGCTCCACCACCTCACGCATGGAGGAGGAGATTAAACTGCCATGCTAATCTCTTAAAAGAATTCACTATTACGTTTAGAGAAGCCATTAAAATGGTAAATAAAGCATCTTACTATTATTTCCTTCACTTCTTTTTTGGTTCTATGCTTGTATTTTCTTTTAATGTCAAACTACAAATTTGATTTAGTTTGGAGTTCACTAAATGTCGTGGGGGTGTTCTGTACTTTACTTTTTTTTGGAATTATAGGTACGCTTGGGGATACGACTATGGTCTTATGTTAGAGAAGAAGCCTCCCATGGAAGGGTAACTCCCTGGAATTATATAATCTCTTGAACACATACCATAAAATTTCATTGCATAAAACGTTGATATAAACAACGTTTATACAATTATTGTTAATATGTGGTTGGTACTACGGTTGTGCAAAGTTTGGTCTTTATTGAGGAGATTTAACTTCTTATTGCTACAGAAAGCACCTATTGATCCCTTCACTAAAGAAAATTGTAAACCATCAGCATCTCAAGGTGTTCCTCTTGGAGGAATGGGGTGCGTAGCAGATAGTCTCTGATTTTTTTGGTTATTGGCCATAGATCCATACATGTTAGGTTTGACCAATGCTCCTGGTGATTGCAGAAGTGGAAGCATATCTAGGGGCTTTCGGGGCGAGTTTAAGCAGTGGCAAATCACTCCTGGAACTTGTGATCCATCACCTATGATGTCTAATCAGTTTTCTGTAAGTTTTTTTCTGTGGCCTTAAAGTTTATACTTTTGAATCCCTAACTCGTTAGGTCCATTGTTGCCTTGTTCTATTTCCTTAGTGATGCTTTTTGTATCTATGCTGTTCTTACTTCGTTTTATTGAATCTTGAAGCAGAAAATTTTCTCTTCTAATTGTTCAGTCATGAGAATTAATAGTTTTTTTGAACCAGTTAAAGTTATGATCTTTAGCCAGTGCATAAACATCGTTGACGTTTTTCATAATTACATTAGTTGCGAATCTTACTCTTGCATAATTTCTTTCGTGGATGTATGGTAACTCCACTAAAGCTACAACTCTTTTAATGCCTGTTCTAAAACTGGGCTTTTAGTATCTTCTAGAGTAATCCATGCTCTGATCTTCATACTTGCTATTACGTTTTTTGTGATGCTAGTTTATTGCTACAAGATATTTTTTCTTGTTTGTAAAGTATGTGCCAAGCTTTTCAATATTTGTTATAATCACTTTCGGACACTTATGCTTTTTTATCACATTTCCTTGGACCGTTATCTACAGATTTTTATTTCTCGAGATGGTGGACACAAAAAGTACGCATCTGTTTTGTCTCCAGGCCAGCATGGAAGTTTAGGGTAAGACTTGTTATATAAATTAAATTCCCTCTACCTTAACGATGGAACTTATTTTTCTTAATTTGGATACCTTGGATTGGTTTTATAGTCTTAGAAAATCGCGTGATAAAGGACTTTCTTCTTGGGGCTGGAATCTTAATGGCCAGCATTCAACTTATCATGCCCTATTTCCTCGGGCCTGGACTATATATGATGGTACCAACCTTTGGAACTTTTTTTTTAGGCTAGGATATTTTTCTGTATTTTACTTGTAATGATGTTTTTGTTTGTAGGTGAGCCTGATCCAGAGTTAAAGATTTCATGCCGGCAAATATCTCCCTTTATACCAAACAATTACCGAGACAGTAGTCTTCCAGCAGCTGTGTTCGTATATACAGTAAGTAGTCCTTTCATCTAGTGCATATCCATATGGGTTGGTACCTGTCTGTGAAAATAGAAGACATCTTGGCTCTGAAAGAATGTGAGATAAGAATGGATATATATTTTAGCTAGCAAGCTTCTCAATGTCTAAACCGTGAATATTCCAAATGTATGAATCTGTAGTGATACTTTGTCCTTAGATTAGTAGGTTGTCAAAGCGCCAATGTACATCAACTTGCCATTGGTTTGTTTTGTCATTGAAACCACAAATTTGTGAGGCAGCTTATTTAGTGTGAGATTCGATCTATCTTAGGAACTCAATTTGCTTTCGAGTTATTATTGTCTGATGGCTGAAGCAAGTTAGATGACAGAACTCTACATACCTTATATTATATATCAGAAATGGTAAGAGTTCTCATCACTCTTAGCAGAATTTACTAAAAACCTTATGCCGAAAACTTTATGTTTTAGTTGGTGAACACTGGAAAGGAAAGGGCAAAAGTCAGCCTCCTTTTCACATGGGCGGTGAGTTGAAATTTGAATAATTTCAAGTACATTTTATCCAGAAGAGCAAAGGGAAGCAATGCTTATCAGCTTTGTGTTGTGCAGAATTCAATGGGTGGTAATTCACATTTGTCAGGGGGTCACGTGAACGAGCCATTTATGTAAGAAGAAATACGTGCCATCTTTTTTATAAGTAGTTATGGCTTCAAATTGATGTTTAATTTCTTATTTGGTTCCCTTTTTTCAGAGGCGAAGATGGGGTCTCCGGTGTCCTCTTACATCACAAGCAAGTCATTTTACCTTTTTTAATATAAATTATGGTTGGTTTGCATATTTCTTGTGGTAGATTCAATGTTTTAAAAAGTGCGGTCAACATTGTCATTCTTTCCTATTGGTTTTATGGAGGATGATTAGGCACTAATAGGCAGTACCTTAAGTATCTTTATTAAAAGCTGGAACACTCCTTACGGCTGAAATAGGCAAATCATTGATCCCATGTATTTAGCAAATTATACAATGGTACCAACTCGGCACTGGAAAAGTTGCCTAGTAAGGACACCTTTTCAGTGTAGTAAAATGCACAAAACAGATGAAACAGCTAGTTAGGCCAGAGTCACCCATTCAGTTTTTAGCACCAAAATGTCCCCTACATAGACTTCTTTGCATGTGTGAAGGCTCAGTGTGGTGCATTCTACTATTAATATATCACTCTTTTCTTGTTACATTTATCTGTCCACTAGGCATATCTCGTTATCTTTCAACTCCTTTGTAGTGTGATTATTTCTGCTGTTGCGTGATTAGTTGACAATCTATCATGGAATATCAAATTGTCCAGTGCAGTCTGCGTCCTGTACGAAGCTTGCAGTTGTGTTGGACCTCTGTCTGCATGAATATATAGTATAGTCATATTCTTTCTGTCTTTTTTGAATGGGTGAAATGCTTGATCTGAATGTAAATGATTCTAGTTTAAATTATGACTCTTAGGCATAGAGAAAGTATCTCCTAGAAAATCCTCTTCCTAAAACGATGTAGACTGGTGTCATTTCTTGACTGTTTGTTATTCTTTACTAGCTTATCTATTCTCCTGCTCCCTTTATGAAGTTGATCTGCGAGAATATATTTTTATTGCAGTAGAAAGTTGTGTTCTTTACTCTAAGTGGGAAGGTTTGTCTTGAATGTGTGACGGTTTTGCAGGACAGGCAAGGGAAATCCTCCTGTTACATTTGCGATTGCTGCTTCTGAGACTCAGAATGTTAATGTAACTGTTCTACCATGCTTTGGATTGTCTGAAGATAGCTCTTTTACAGCGAAAGATATGTGGGATACAATGGAGAAGGTAAGTTTCTTTGTATCATCATTCTCATACTATGTACATTTGGATGCTATTAACTTTATCATCAAACTTTATTTTTTCTGAATTGTCAATCGTATAAGACCTTTGGTTTCATATATGTGGTGACGTATTTATAGATTTGACTGACACTGAGATATTGAATTTAAAAGGATGGGAAATTCGATCAAGAAAACTTCAATAGCGGGCCAAGCATGCCTTCGTTAGCTGGAGACACTATTTGTGCAGCTGTCTCGGCGTCAGCATGGGTAGAAGCTCATGGCAAGTGCACTGTGTCTTTTGCTCTTTCATGGTCCTCGCCAAAAGTGAAATTTTCAAAGGGAAGCACATATGACAGGTAAGAAAAGTGCAACATATGAGGCCATTTCTTAAGGTTAAGAAATTAAGTTGTTACCTTGACAATCGTTGTCACCAATTTTTGCATGTTACCGAGGTTTTTTAAGAGTTGGCTACTTTTAATTGCTTCAGTTCGGTGTACTTCGTAGTTTACATTTTCTCTCAGTCATGCTGGGTCTGCATTTAAAGCCAGAATCTCCAAGACGTTCAGTGATGTGTCTTATTCACTTTTAATATCAGAATATAATGAATCTGGGAGCTCGAGACACATTTAAGAAAGCTAATGATAAGCATAGTGGCTGGCACTACTTTTATAATGTATATGTAAAAAATGCACAAACAAACATAGTTGGTACTTCAGCAAATTGCATAGAGGAGAATGCATTAATTTTCCCTTTTGGGTGTCAGTTGCTTAACAAAGCTAATCTCCGTGATTGAATTGAGTGTATTAAGCAAATGTTTTGAGAAGCTAAGATATTGACCAATACTTTCAATGTGGTATGTCATATATTCTGAGTTCTGTTCTTCTCTATTTTCGGTTTGCAGGAGATACACTAAGTTTTATGGAACTTCACCAAGGGCAGCACTGGACCTTGTGCATAATGCATTGACAAGTATGTAACTATGTATCTGCAGTTTTCATGTCTTTGCATCTTTGCGTCACATAGGGTGCCACTGTACTGTTTGGTTGTATACTTTATAATGCTGTTTATTGAAACTGTTCCATGTTACGCATACACACAAATTTTTTGTACCCACGCATTTTTAACTACCATTTGTTTCTCAAATTCAGATTATAAGAGGTGGGAGGAGGATATTGAGGCATGGCAAAATCCCATTCTCAAAGATGAAAGGCTCCCTGAGTGGTAATTTCTTTGGAACCTATCTTTGTTTACTCAAAGCATTGATGTATTTTTTTTTTGAAGTCTTTTGTTGTAACTTTGGAATTTCCTGAGCATCACGATGCATCATTAACGTTCTGCATATTCATGTATTTCATAATAGATTAATTCTTTGCTCTCCGACCTTTCTCCCCTGAATTATATTCTTTCTTGTAGGTACAAGTTCACTCTGTTCAATGAGCTTTACTTTTTGGTTGCCGGTGGTACAGTTTGGATAGGTACACATCTATACCTCTCTTCAACGGCAAACTTCTAGTGTGAAATTGTGTCCTGTGCTTGTAACATTAATTGGTTTGCTTTCGTTATTTCTTTAACCTTGAAATTATTGTATCGCCTTCTCATAATTCTTCTGTTGCAGACTCTGCTTCGCTCGATGCCAACGGGAATAGTCAGCATCAACAATTGGGTTTAGAAAATGGTGATTGTAAGGCGGTTGGACTTGACGTTAATGATCAGCATAATAACCTTACCAATGGCAACAGCGTTGGAAGGAAAAGCAATGCCGATATATCAACTATTCATAATAGGAACAGTTTATTTGTCCACACTCGTCATGTAGATGATGGCGATGATGTTGGCCGGTTTCTGTATTTGGAAGGTGTGGAGTATGTGATGTGGTGTACATATGATGTACATTTTTACGCATCATATGCGCTCCTTATGCTATTCCCAAAGATTGAACTAAACATCCAGCGGGATTTTGCGAAAGCTGTGTTGTCTGAGGATGGAAGGAAGGTTAAGTTCCTGGCAGAAGGAAATGTAGGAATTCGCAAGGTCAGAGGTGCTGTTCCTCACGATCTGGGGATGCATGATCCATGGAACGAAATGAATGCCTACAACATACATGACACAAGCAGGTGGAAAGATCTTAACCCAAAGTTTGTGCTTCAGGTTTATAGAGATTTTGCAGCCACAGGGGACTACCAATTTGGAATAGATGTGTGGCCTGCAGTTCGTGCTGCAATGGAGTACATGGAACAATTTGATAGAGACAATGACGATCTGATAGAAAATGATGGTTTCCCAGATCAGACATATGATACATGGACTGTTCATGGCGTGAGTGCCTACTGCGGTTGCCTGTGGCTGGCTGCTCTTCAAGCTGCAGCTGCAATGGCTCTCCAAATTGGTGACAAATTCTTTGCCGAATTATGCAAAAATAAGTTTTTGAATGCAAAGGCAGCACTTGAAGTGAAACTCTGGAACGGAACATACTTCAATTACGACAGTGGGGTAAGCAGCAATAGCAAATCTATACAGACTGATCAGCTGGCTGGTCAATGGTATGCTGCATCTTCAGGCCTGCCTCCAATTTTCGAGGAATCCAAAATCAGAAGCACTTTGCAAAAGATATTTGATTTTAATGTGATGAAGACCAAAGGAGGCAGAATGGGTGCTGTAAATGGGATGCATCCTGATGGGAAAGTGGATGAGACGTGCATGCAGTCACGTGAGATATGGACAGGTGTTACTTATGCAGCTGCAGCTACTATGATCCTCTCTGGAATGGAAGAACAAGGATTCACCACTGCTGAGGGTATTTTCACAGCTGGCTGGTCAGAAGAAGGTTTCGGGTAAGTTTCCACTCTTTTTTTTATATGCAGTCTATATAATATTATCGGTGTCAAACGGACATTCACAAAGATATACGTACTGGGATGTTACTGTTGCATACTAAACATTGGTTCGAAAGACCGATATTGGAAGGTTTCGTATGTCTCTTAGAAACTATACAGAATTCAGAGAAGTTGAAACGGTGTAGATGTTGATGGTATCTAACCATCAAGTCGTAGAACAGTAAAATTAACTAGTGTCTCTTGTGTCAAAGTACTTGAGCATGATAATGATGATGATGTATTTTCTTCTTGGATCCGACCTGAAATGGCAGATATTGGTTCCAAACACCAGAAGGTTGGACAATGGATGGGCACTACCGGTCATTAATATACATGAGACCGTTAGCTATATGGGGAATGCAATGGGCATTATCGCTGCCAAAGGCAATACTCGAAGCTCCTCAGATCAACATGATGGACAGAGTTCACTTGTCTCCTAGGAGTCGCAGGTTCTCTCACAACGTTAAAGTTGTAAAGCACAAGGCTAAGTGTTTTGGCAATCCTGCGTTAAGCTGTTCCTGCTAAATAACCCATAAGCATATTCACATCTCACATATGATTATTGAAGTAACTTACACAAAAGAGAAAATGTTTACATAGCCGACATGGAAGTTCTGAGTTGTAATATTACTAGAGAAAAGGGGAAAGATTTCCATTAAAGATAATGGAAACCTTTCTAAAAAAATGTTGTCTGAACATTTTGATGAGAGAGAGATATGAAGTTTGCCACTTTTGACTCTTTGTCTTGTTGTTTTGTATTAATAATAAACCTGAGAAGAACAATTTGTGTTCTTCTTTGCTTCTGCATTTTTTTATCACCATTTAAGTCTCTCGCTAACGCTATTGGCTTTAAGAAAAGCCACGTCAGACAATAATATAATCATGACAACACCTTTAATTTTAGACCTCTAGTTTTTTTTTTTTTTTGTAGATATGCTTTGTACGAAGCACTATGTTTTGTATTAATATCAAATTAAGAGTAATCCATGTCATCATATGATCGAGAAATGAAAATAAGTAACTAATTTTAATTTCTGACTTTTCTCCTTCGAATTTAGAAACATTGAAAAAAAGAGTATAATCATTTCTAGTCGATCAAAACAAACCTCAAGAGATCCGATTTCCATATTCGACGTCTCTCGTCTCTAGATCTTTTACTGTTCTTACTCCATTCGCTAAAAAAGGTTCACTTCTCACCTCTCGATCTTCCTGTTATTCTGATCGGATTTTGTTTTCTCTGTTTATTCGCTGTTTCTTAGTTTGATTTCATTCTTCTTAGTTATTTCTCGTTCCTGTCTTGTTGATTGATTATCGTTTGGGCTTCTTTTCTGTTTTTAGTTTGGATTTCTGAGTTTAAACAATCATGGCGAGGAAGATGCTTATTGATGGAGAGATTGATACGACCGTGGCTGAGGAAGCCAACGAGACTCGCTACGATTTTGATTTGTTTGTCATAGGTGCCGGAAGTGGCGGTGTTCGTGCAGCTAGGTTTTCGGCTAATCATGGCGCCAAGGTGATTTTTCTTTTAGGATTATAATTCATTAGTGTTTATGTTGGAATCTTTTCCTTATAAGGAGTTGAGTCTTTTTATGCCTGGTTTTTGGGGAACTGTTGTCTCACTCACCCATTTTAGTTTAGTTAACGATTTTTCCAACTTACAGTGTTCTCTTTTAATTCTTATTTAATGTCTCTTTTGTGTTACTTACGTTTCTTATCAATATTGCCTAATGTTAATATGGTGTTTGGTCTTAATCGTTTTCTAGGTTGGTATTTGTGAGCTTCCATTTCACCCCATTAGCTCAGAGGAGATTGGAGGAGTTGGTGGAACGTAAGTTGACGACTACCTAATATGCTAGCACTGGTTTCTTGTCAATGCATGATCATGTTTCATGCGATCTTATACTTTTGTTTGTTTCCACTTTTGGGGCTATCAGCTGTGTTATTCGTGGTTGTGTTCCCAAAAAGATTCTGGTCTATGGGGCAACTTATGGTGGTGAACTTGAGGTAAGAACCATATTTCCTTTTTATCATCATTTCGCTGTATTTTTTTTTTTTTTTACCTGTTCTTAATTAGTCATTTAGCTGCGCATTATTTGCACAATTTTGTAGCTGTTCCAAAATTATCGTCATTGGCAGTTAGTTGAAAAGAAACTAAATCCTTAGACATATCAACTGAGAGTAAATTGTGTCTGATGATGTACTCTGTGGTTATCTGCTGGCAGGATGCTAGAAATTATGGGTGGGAAATAAATGAGAATGTCGACTTCACGTGGAAAAAGCTCTTGCAAAAGAAGGTAAGCAGAAAATTGTTATAATGTCTTCTGTTATCTAATCTTTCATTCAGCGAGTTTCTCCAAGTCATGCCAATGAAATTAGCTAATTGTAGAACAATTAGCATTGTCGCTTTCACCTAACAAAGTGGAGTAATTTTTAAGTTTTGAAGAGCATATCCTGAAATCTATTTGTAGAAAAGTAATGGCTAGGTTAACTTTTTGGATGGTTTGGTAGTAATAGCAGTATAGCGTCTTCAATCCCTCACAAAGAGAACCTATTGAAACTACAGGATGTACAAGCATTGATACTTTTTTTGAAATCAACTTAAGATACTTATATAAATGTTTGGTCTAGTACGAATGTTAAATAGTGTGAAAGGATGTTGTCCTACTAAACTTCTTTGTATTATGCTCAGTTTACTTCTCTATATTGGATTTTGGCGATGTAACAAATCTGAACATATGTAATCAGTTAATTGACTTTAATTTCCTATGTGCAGACTGATGAGATATTAAGACTGAATAATATTTACAAGCGGTTATTAGCAAATGCTGCGGTGAAATTATATGAAGGTGAAGGAAGAGTAGTTGGTCCCAATGAAGTGGAGGTGAGACAAATAGATGGCACAAAAATAAGCTACACTGCAAAGCACATATTGATTGCTACTGGCAGTCGGGCACAAAAACCCAATATTCCTGGACATGTAAGTTTTCTATGTTCATGATTCATGTTATTTTTATCGATAAAAGCGTGATGTGCTTAATAATTATGAAATCCTTTACCTCGAAGTAAGCTTAGGAAGACGTGAACAGTAATATCAGGAAGATCTGTTTGTTTGCAATATGATTTCTTGTAAATTTAGTTTGCGAGAAAAACTATAGAATGCTATGTAGGGGAAGTCCACTGCCATCTTCATGTTTTTTTTTTATCAAAAATAGCGTGTGCTTGGTATTCATGAAATCATTAACCTCGAAGTAAGCTTGGAAAGATTTGAGTTGGAATAACAGAAACATCTGTTTGTTTGCAAAATGATTTCTTTTAGATTTAGAGGATGTCCTCTGATTTATGTGCATAAATTGTCTTTTACAGGAACTGGCTATTACATCTGATGAAGCTTTAAGTTTGGAAGAATTTCCTAAGCGTGCTGTAGTGCTTGGAGGAGGGTATTGTCTTCCTCAATGTTTGCCTCCTGAAGTGCCTAGCATGCCAGTTGTTTTAGTGGTTTAAACCCTTTTTCCATTTGTTTTTTAAATAGGTACATTGCTGTTGAGTTTGCATCAATATGGCGTGGAATGGGGGCTACAGTAGATTTATTCTTCAGGAAAGAACTTCCACTAAGGTGCTGACTTTCTGTCAAATTATGGCTAGAAACTCCCATTTATTTGTTCATCAGTTTCTTTTCTTTCTAAAATTTTACTATTTAGGGGTTTTGATGACGAAATGAGGGCACTAGTTGCTAGAAATCTTGAAGGAAGAGGCGTTAATTTGCATCCGCAAACAACTTTGACTCAGGTGTGTGTATGATGTGACCTTTCAGTTCTCCTGTTAGTTAACTCGTTTCCTTAGTTCATGTTTTACCGAACATACAATATTTTTCAAATTAGCTGATAAAAACAGACGACGGGATCAAAGTCATATCATCACATGGTGAAGAATTCGTGGCAGATGTTGTATTATTTGCTACTGGTAACTTTTCTATTACGTCATACTCATATTTCCATATTTTTATCACAGAGTATTTCTTTTTCTTTTCTCTTCTACTGTAATACATTTTCATATGCATAGCTTTTGGGTTTATGGAACTATAGTTTTCTTTCATTCTGCTTTTCGAAATACCTGTATGTTTGTATGGGTTTTGCTTCCTCTCATGAACTTTACTTACAAGGGATATACTTGTTATTTACTATATCCAAGGAGCGTGATTGGAATTAGTTGATTTTTATAGACCAGGCAGCTGTCTAAGGATGTTTCTTTTGCTTATATTTGCTACAGGCAGAAATCCTAATACCAAGAGACTGAATTTAGAAGCTGTTGGTGTTGAACTTGACAAGGCTGGAGCTGTGAAGGTTGTAACAAATTACCTTTTTTTTGCAGATATATTAGTTTATCCTGAAGAATAGTCTTCTTTGACTATCCAGTAGAGATTCTACTCTAGCAACTACTAATTCACTGCATTATCCTCAGGTTGATGAGTACTCACGCACTAATATACCAAGCATATGGGCTGTGGGAGATGCCACAAACCGAATTAACCTTACACCTGTTGCGTTAATGGAGGCCACCTGTTTTGCGGTCCGTGCCTCTTGCACTCATAATTTACACAAACCCTTCGAGGAGTTGTTTCTACCAGCAAATATTTCATCCTTTTTATATGCGATTGTCTATAATGTAATCCAGTTGTTAAGCGGGATTGTTTAAATGCTTGCAGAACACTGTTTTTGGTGAGAAGCCTACTAAGGCAGACTACAGCAATGTCGCCTGTGCCGTATTTTGGTAAGCATTCTTTCTGATGGGAGGATTTTCTTACTTTAATTATGTGTCATGTTGCAGACACTGGTTACCTCTTGACTTCCGTAATGGCTTAATAGTATGTGAATTGTATACCAAAACAATCTCTCGTTTTTCGTTACAATCTGAACTCTTATTTGTAAAGCGTTGCTAAAAGGTTTCACTTTTTTCTTTTGCATCTGCCAGCATACCACCATTAGCTGTAGTGGGTCTCAGTGAAGAAGAGGCTGTGGAACAAGCAACCGGGGATATTCTGGTTTTCACCTCAGGTTTTAATCCTATGAAGAACACCATTTCTGGGTATGCAAGCATTCAATGTTCTTAATTTTTAAACCCACACAATTCTTGATGTCATTTTGTCAAATATGCTATGCTTGCAGCTGATCACTCTTTTGAGGACCCTAATGTCCTCTTTGATCTAATAATGTTTTTCTTATGGTGATATAGACGACAGGAAAGGTCATTGATGAAGCTAATAGTTGATGAGAAGACTGATAAGGTCATTGGAGCATCCATGTGCGGTCCAGATGCAGCTGAAATCATGCAGGCAAGTTTCCCTAAATAGTAGCTTTCTACTTTTTGTTTCAAGTCCCTCTAGTTGCTATAATGCACGTCTATCCTTCACTGTGAGTAGTTCATGGGTGTATTCACACCTAATAGTGTAAAGAAATAATCATTAATGATGACTGCTTGTCTACGCTTCTGAAAGCAAGGAACTTTTGTTTAATCTCACACAGAGATTCAGGGTAGAAGAGTACCTGACCAAGATCACTAACTAATCTAATAGAATGGAAAATCCTAATATAATAGAAAATAACTTTTGAGTTCTTAGAAATATTTGATCCTTACGAAGATCTTAAAACTTGTGATTAGAGTTTGATTCAGTGGTGTGTCATGCGTAATATTTCTCTTGTATTGCGCAATGCAGGGAATTGCAATTGCGCTCAAGTGTGGAGCAACCAAAGCACAATTTGACAGCACGGTGAGTTAAATCAACCGAAATACTCACATTCACTGGTTAGATGTTTCTCAAACTAAAAATCAGTTTTAACATTTTGAACAAAACACAGGTTGGTATACATCCATCTTCTGCAGAAGAATTCGTGACAATGCGCAGTGTGACCAGACGCATTGCTTACAATCCCAAATCTAAGACGAGTCTATGAAACGCAAAAATCTGAAGAGAGAATTACAGGAAAACTCGGTACACTTGGTTTGATCAGAGAGTCGGACAAAAACATGTGTTTTCTCATACTCATAAACCAATAAATGATTGTAATTTTTGGCTGTTTGTTGATGTTTCTCTTTCCCTGTTTAACTTGAGAAAACACAGCTCCCTTCTTATTGTTAATGGAACTTAATCATCTCGAATTCTCTTCAAATTCGTTTCCTCAGATTAGCTTAATGTAGTTCAAGAGATGACAAAAAAACAAATCATGACTAATTGAAATCAAATTCTCACAAACCAGAAAATCTAGATTAGTATACATGACCAGTATTTACTTGACTGAAGGCAACGAACTCGCAGCTTAATAATGCTGTTTTACGTAGAACAGTACTCCTAAAGAATGTTGCAATAATCTTATTTATGATCAAAAGCTCTTACAATGAAACAGAAGATTACATGTAAGGTCCAATGTATTCTTTATCATAAGAACTTGAGACTCAAAATGTAAATAAGAAAGAAAATAATTATAAGTTGAGAAAATGCAACCAATATGGCAATATACACATAACACAATAACTACTCTGGCCACCAAAGGTTTCATCCTTCTCTTAAAACATTCAAATGAGACTGGTTTCAAATGCAGCCAGTCAGCTTGATGATACACACAAAAAGATGTAAACGAACGACCTGGAGACAGTATAGCGTCTGCTTGCCGTTTTGAATCTCCATTACATGTCTTAATCGAGCTTCACATTTGAATATAGAAGTGTATCCTTTGTTATAGGCATGTACATAAGGAAGTACACCTGTAACCACCATGAAAAACATGTCAACTTTCAACAACTATATGCGTTCAATGTTCAGCTATGAAAACAATATATACAAACTACTACATTAAATTTTTTAACAGGCCACTTCAGGTGTTATGATTTCATGCTACATTGCGCAAAAACTCTCCTCAGTAGAAGTTATGTGATCTTACCCCAAGGAGAGTTGCAATGAGAAGAATTATTCCAGTCAACCATGCAAGAGTCAGCCTAACGAGTAAAATTTCAGCAATAATGATTGGGCTTGAAGTTCCCTCTACTTCAGCCATTGAACGTGCAGATGAACCAGAAGAATACCCAACGCTCAAAAGATTTGCTGATTCTTGATTTACTCTCTCATCAAGGACGATCACTCCAACAATTTGACCTGCAAGAGCCCACACATTTCTTAGCTTCCATAAAAACAATAGAGAAAAAGACATGTTCAATAAAATTTGGTAAATTGTATTTCCGTTGACAAGTTTACAGTCATAAGAGTCCACCATCTTGAACTATTTTAATGACAGATTTTTGAAGACAGGTTATTAATCTAAGGAGACAATTCACCTTTATGAGATGTCTCCAACAGATCAAATAGCTTTGATAGGGTGGCAAGCAATACATCCATCCCTTGCTTGGCCTTACTTTGTCCATACTCCTGTGATAAAGCCTATAATTTCCAGAGAGAATCGGTGATATAGAACACATTGACAGGCTTTGGAAATTTGATAAGTAGAATTAAAAGATGATTGAACTATAGACACCTTCAATGATAATATGAATTTAAACAGACGTAAGTCTACAATTAGTTCTGATCAAATGTCTGAGAACAATTTATTGAGAAGGCACTCAAGAGATAAACTCATCACAAGAAACCATTAGTAAAACGATCCTTTAATACAAACAAGGAGAAACATAGCTTACACGAATAAAACAAACTCAAAATAATTTGCACTTCCCTATAATCTTATCCTGATTACTTCAACTTCAAATTCTCTATATATTCATAAAACAACTAACCCCAGGTCACCCCGAAATAGCGACCATGACGGGAAAACAAAGGTCATAAGTTTTTAATAGATTATAGGAGATGCATTTCCTTATCCATTAAATTTCAGTCTGCAATTTATATATCAAGACTAGAAGACAATGAGGAAAGGAACAAAACAGAACAAATAACAAATGATTGCCCTTACATTGATACCCCCAAAGCGCCCGATCGTTAGTTCAGCAGGTCTCTCAGTACCATGAGATAAATCCTCATGAAGGTTGACTGCCTGTCTGATATTCTGATATAGACCCAAAAGGTTCAATGCAAACTTCCTCTCCGCTTCCTGCCCACAGGTAACAAAATTCATGCCCTTTCTTCAAATGGAAATCACAATATACAAAAGCAATGCTGGAACCTCCTCCCATCTAAAATTAAACAATCTAATGGAATTCAGAATGTTACCTTTTCCAAATGGAACTCCACATTAGCATCTCCAGCCAGAGGGATACTCAACAATCCTGTCAATGGTTCAGCAGAGCCAGCAACATATGATCCACCCAACCAAGATGCCTATGGAAATTATAACCACAACATTAACTGGTGTTCACATAGAACAGAGCAAACAATGGTGTTTTGCACTGAACAAGACAAAAAAATTTGACTTACAAAATCATTAATGTCTTTGTCAGTCACATCAGAAGAGGCTTCATTGATAGACATGACAGCCACTTCACTTTCTGCAGAATTATGAAAAGATTAACAGACTATACCCAAAGCAAGACTTTAACCAAAATGTAGACAATTGGAAACTAGTCATGTGCTATAAGGACACCTGGAAGTTCAATATCAGCTTTGTAAGAGTCAGAACTAATACTGCTCCTTATGGCATTGCCCAAGAAAGGATGACTATTGTAGGTTTCCACAAGCGCCTCTGCAAGAAAAAACAAACACTTCAACATACAATTAAAAAAATAATGTTCATCTCAAAATATTAAAGCTTTCCAGGGTAATATTTGCATACCATCTGCTCCTGCAATTTCTAGCACAAAAGTAGCACGAGGCCTCTCAAATGGATTAGGTTTTAGAATCCTGTTTAGCTATTACAAAACGCAAAATAAAAACGCTGAATTATATGACACCCAAATAAAGAATAGAAAAGCAAACACTGCACTAGAACATTCAAAACCTTGGATGAGCCATCAGCTGTCAAAGATGCTGGAGGTGCAAAACCCAACAAGGCAGACACTGCTGCAGATATTTCAGCAGGTGACACGGGAAGCACCTGTGATTACAAATCAAGGAAAGAAGATAACTAAATGTTATTTCAGAATCTCATGATCCAATTTTCTAGTAGCGTTTACTTATAGAAGCATTGTGCCACAAAAGAAAGTCTGATTACTCAATACCCCATGAGAAAAGATCACCAACCATCAACTATAGCTTTGGGCCCAAACACTCAAAGAGGTTTCATGAGTTGGTAGATTAAAATCCATCAAAAGTATTATACTAAGTCAAAAACTTGAGTAGTACTAGTTCATCATGAACTTGGAAGCTTGCCATTGATCTCTCAGAAACAATGCAATAAATAAAACCAGACAAGAACAAAGAATACTTAATTGAAGTTATGTCTTTGGCCACTACATTGACCTTGATCTACACCCAAACGAAAATCTTTTGAATAGGATACGTAACCCGGAAAATTGTATGATTTCTTGAGGGAAGATCTTAGATTGGAATACATAATCACCAAATTTGAGCTTTCCAAATCGATATGATCCACTAATTTGGGACGAAAATCATTACCTGACTAGATGATCGAGGACGAAGATATTGGTTGTTGGATCCATCAATGAAGAAAACAGAACCACTGGCTTCTCCCTAATCACAAACATCGATCCAATGCATAAAAGAAAGTCAGATCCATAAGTCACACAATTATTTATACGTAACAGAGAATATGCAGAAAACGAACCCTGGAATTGAGGGTGAGAAGAAGAGAGACAAGGAATACGAAGAAAGCTTGCATCTTTAGAACAAGAGTCGACGGGTAGAGAAAGAGAGAGAAAGAGATGGATCGGAGTTATCAAGCGAGATTGTTTAATGGAGGAGACGAAGCCAGATTTCGGGATCGAAGTGGTAGACACAACTTTAAACGGTGTCGTTTTTTGTCCAATTCCAAATTATCGGTCCTATCCGGTTTCCAATTCGGTTATTTTATGTTTTCTACCGTTGGTTATCTTATTTTTAAACCGATCACAATGCAACTTTGTACTCAGTTATTACAAGTCGGGGCAAAATGGTCAAATCATAAAACTGGTTCGTTTTAATTTTAAAGAAGCGGTCTCGAATTTATTATTATTAATCTCTCATACACCATTTTTTTATTTCCATTTCTGGAGCTAGCTCTTGACGGCGACGATGGAGAATCATGTTAGCTAAACAACCGGAGATTCTTCCACGAAGATGGAGATGCAGTCGCCATGAACTCAAGAAGTTCCAAAACGATTCAGTGCTTCAAAGCTTCAGATCTAATTCCTTGGATCGGTTAAGGATTTTATTTTTAGGTTTCTTTTTTTCTTTCCAAACTGCAAAACACCATTGTACGACTCGTACTCTGAATTCTCTGTAGCCGGAAAAATCGAACCGATTTATCCGATGAGTGAGTGACTCGTTGCTCGATTAATAGTACTTGTTTTAAAGAAGCTGAAGAAGGAAAGTACAAAAATGCCGAGGCCTGGTCCTAGACCTTATGAGTGTGTGAAACGAGCTTGGCATAGCGATCGTCACCAACCTATTCGAGGTTCAATTATTCGTCAGATTTTCAGGTTTTTCACTCATCTTTTTTCTCAAACCATACTCTTAGGTTTTCTCTGTTTCTTAATTTGGAGGAGTTTTTGCTTGGGATTAGGCTCGCCATGGAAGCACACGGCACGCATACGAGGAAGAACAAGGAATGGCAGGAGAAATTGCCTGTGGTTGTGTTAAAAGCTGAGGAAATCATGTACTCTAAAGCCAATTCCGAGGTTTCTAACTTTATGGGTGTTTTCACTTTCGCAAAGTCTGTTTGATATTTTTGTTCCTGAACTTGAATTTCGCTTTCCATTAGGAAGAGTATACAGATAGTGAGACTATGTGGAATAGAGTAAATGATGCGATCGATACAATTATACGGAGAGATGAGAGCACTGAAACTGGTCCTCTTTTGCCTCCTTGTGTTGAAGGTATTGCCTCTTTCACTGTTTTAAAGGCTATGCATTTTGATCGTTATGGAAGCTGCTTAGAAATGAAGATAGTTATCTTGTCATACTGAGATTAGAAGCTAAGATCCAAGAAAATTTTACTGAAGACTTGTGAATCTTTAGTGATTATTCATTATTGCGTGTTTAATGTGGTTTTTGCTATGATTAGCTGCTCTTAATCTTGGATGCATTGCTGTAAGAGCTTCAAGAAGCCAACGACATAGTAACATAAGGACTTACCTCGGTCCAAAAATCCAGGAACCAGTTTCTGTATCACCTAATGAGCCTCCATACCATCATGAATATCATCATCAAGCACAACAACCATCCAACAAACCAAGCCATACGGCTCAAGCTGCAATTCCGGGAAATATACTTGATAACAACAATAAGCGTGTTGCTGCTCCTCATGGTTACCCATTTCTACATGAATCCATGCAGATGCATCAAAAGCCATTGGCAATAAGACAAGGAACTAGCACTATTCCAACTCCAGCTCCAGCTCCAGTCAACTTGGGTTCGGTCTATCCTTTGTATTACGGAGGAAGTAATCAGAGTCAGCAAGTGCACAAGTCTTTTCGAGTCCCTGAAGCGCCCATAATCATTGGCATGCCTATTGGTATAAAGCCCCGAGAAGAAACAATAGAGAGAGTCTGCGACTTATCCTTGAGGCTCGGTATATCTTCAGAACCGTCTACAAGAATAGAGGTCGGGTCAAGTCGGGCTTACCCTGGAAGAAACCGAGAAGAGTTATGTTTATTCTCTGAGGTAAAGAAGAATGATATGTTTGAATGGTTATCAAATTGCGAAGGTCAGAATTCAGATTCGAGAGTTAAAAAGCACAAAACATTGTGTGGAGGAGAGTTTCTGTAGGACAAATCTTGTAAAAGCCTCAGGTTTATTGGTTTATATTGTTGACTCTACTAGTCTAGCTTTAGCTTCAAGTCATAATAAAATGATGCTGTTAAAGTAATTCCACAAATCTCATACTTCTCTGTGATCCAATCGAGATTCGGAAATTTGTTAACTTAAAATCCATTTTCTGTACATAACTGTCAATCTTTAGACCGTTTCTACCTCACTCATCACATTATTCTTATGTCCATACATGGGAATAGAGAACTATAGATTCTTATTTACTTTAAGATTGCAAATTATTTCATCTAAGAGATAATTAAAAAGTAGAAATAACAAAATGCTAAGTTTTATTTTGTTAGAAAGTTAAATTGATGAAATAAGTTTTGACCAAATCCTTAATGTTCACATTTGCAACATTTGCATTCGAAGCTCGAGTATATGTTGATACGTAAACCCGCGTGTTAGGAGTTATAATTTGGGACCTTTGGGTTATGGTTCATTATCGATCCAGTCTAAATTTGTTAAGTCATCAGAAACACTTGGAAGTATAATTATAAATTCATTTTAGTTGCTTGATTTAATTATTGCATATGCATATTACAAATTTGAAGAGTTTTTAAGTACTCAAAAGCTTGTTGTTTGACGATATAATTGTACCAGCTATTCAAATTTAATTAAAATAAATTGTTTTTTGTGCTACAAGCCTCTTCAACTCTATCATCACCAACTTAAATCCGTATAATGCATATTGCTGGTAAACAATTTGAAAAATACGCATTGTTTATTTTTATATTTTAAGATTAAAAAGGTAAGGAAATTTTGTTGAAAATATTATTGACAAATATTCTTAATGTTTTCTAAGTTCAATAATACAAAGGGAATTAGTGTATGAAAAAGCTAAAAAATTTACTGAAATATATCTATTTACGAGTAGTTTATAAATACAAATATATATACTCATATCTCTATTTTAGAAAAAAAGGAACTAAATATTAAAAATTGGTGATCAGTCCTTGTCGATCTAATTTTTTTTATAGAAAATTGTTGATCTAATATCAAAAGTACAATGGCTTATCTGGTAAGTATGGTACTGTTAAAAAGGGAATTTAGTGTAACAAATATTGGCGAATTCACTGACGACACGTTGGCCACCAACAATTTGAGGTGTTGAATAAAGTCTCATTAAATACGTGACATATCCATCATTACTTAGTTACATTTATTTCACCATCAGTTAATCTAATTACGAGTTTATCATCATCACCCATAGGTTAAATAAAGAGATGTAAATGATCCCAAATCCCAAAGAAGCTTTTTCACTGACCAAATTCCACATTTTAACAGTTTTGTGATTATTATTTTTTTTACATTATAAATGACAACTTTTACTGTAGATATTCTTCTATTTTTCTAGAGAAATTAGCACTTTAACTGTAGACATTCTTCGGTTATCATTTTTATAAACCGATGTCTATTGACCAAATAAGAAAGATGATAGGTTCTTCCAAACTTCAGAGACTAAAGAACAAAACAAAACAACATCTTATTGTCATTGCAGTGTATGATCTTCACACTATTACTGCCACCAGTTTTGATATTTTTTCCTTTTTTTTTTTTTACTTTTCACTTTCCCGTATTAACTGGCTTCTGACAAATTATTATATTGCCTGTCAAAGATTGCTTTGCTTTCATTCAATTAATATGGTTGATCGGGTCACTTCAATCAAAAAGAAAAAGAAAAGTAAAAGATATATATGACGACTGGTTGGTTTTACGATTGGCCCAATCCAAATGTTCTACATCATAGTAAAAGACGAGCACATCAGACAACACCAAATTTTATGCCTACATGCAATTTCTATTTCCTTTATATATTAATTACTTAAGTCTAATATATATATGAATATTTTAGACTACTAGTAGTTTATAATTCACATCTTTTGTAAGGAAATTAATCTTCTTTTTTGAGCCCTTTTTGAAAAAAAAAATTCATCATTTCTCTCAAATAAAGTTCGAATGCAGATTCAGAAAGCCTAAAATCTTTTGAAGAACTTTTAAGAGACTATTTTTACTATATATTTATATGAGCAGAATTAGGATTTTAGGAGTAGTCAATGTTGGCATTTTAGAATAAAACACTAGAATAAATGAAATTTTCCAAAACAAACAAACAAAAAAAAACCCTCAACGCTAAACAAAATAATTGTTTGAGCCTAACTAAAACTTAATAGACTAAACTTCAATTTCATACGTAAGTCCATTATATGAGTCTATTATTGCAACTGCGGAAAACTCTTTGTAATAACTAATAAGTGATTTAAGAAAACGAATATTAGACATTTTTATTTGTAAAAAGTGCATCATAGAAAGAATAAAGATGATGCTGATCTATTCTCACTAAGTAATGAGCATTTTTCTTGTTTTGATTTTTATGTTAGTAAAATAATGTTTATTTTGAGGGTTCATTGGTTCCTTTATTGAATAATTTGTAAAATCTTGGTTGATCCAAGGGTGAAATGACAAAAATAAGTACGAAAATTAATGAAATGACAATTCTAACTGGATAATTTGCAATCTGACTTTGATTTGCCATTTAACCCTACTAAATTAACAATTGCTTTGTTTGTACGGATAATGTTATAGTTAGCAGTATAATGTTTCGTTTGCACGTCTAACAAGTTCGATATATATAAATAATACGGAGAAAAAGGATATAAAGAAGGGTTTTCATAATTTTCAACGATAACAATTAAGATAAACATACAACAAAAATAATAACACGATAATAATATTGTTAGCAATGTGGTATAAGGGTAAAATAACAATATCAGTAAACAGTAACCAATTTTGAAGTTAAATGTTGTCATTTGTATTTCCCTTGATCTAATTGGCAAATCTATAAACAATTTTTATTGAAAACATTAACTTTAGTAAAATGTAAACTTAATAAATTAAGAAGGTTATGTAGTAATAATGCTTGTAAATATCTTATATGATAAAACATTTATACTAATTCTAATAAAAGAATAATTAAAAACTCCCCAAAATTATACCTTTGTAGAAAGTATAGGATATATATACTCGTGATTCACGAGTCATGAACATGCAATACTCTAAAAGAAGCTTTTATATTTATATAAATTTGTAAATTCCAACATAATATAGAAAAAGTGCATGATTTTTTTGGAGATCTTACGTACCAATCGATCTCACGTAAGATAACCGTGATACCTATCACAATCCAACGTGAACTTTCTTTCTACCTTTTCATTATGGTGTATCCTACTTATGCTTCAATTTTCCTTTTTCATTTTTTCTTTCTCTTTTTATATTTATCTTGGTCAATTCTTATCAACATGATTAGACTACGATATAATATAAAACATAGTTTAATCTTGGTAACTTTACCGTTTCCTATTTGATTTGGTTTTTAACTTAAAACCAAAAGTAACCAAACCAAAACTAATTTGTACTAATTAGTTACTTATACTAACTATATTCTTTGATTACTTGGTTATTTTTGGTTACCTTATATTAATATTTTCGGTTATTTGGTTATTTTTGGTTACAAGTAACCATTCGGAACCGAACCGATTGAGAATCAAAATCTTTTTGATCTAATTTGGTTCCTATTTCAAGTACTCATTTGGAAACAAAACCGAAAATAACCAAACCGAACCAATATATACCAAATTTTAGTCGGTGCCTATATGGTTACCATATGTCCAAACATAAAATAACCAAAAATCAAAAGAACCTATTCGAACCGAACCAAAATTTTAGTTTGTGCATATATGGTTACCATATTTCCAAACATGCAATAACCAAAAATCAAAAAAACCGATTTGTAGCATGATGTATTGCATTTTTAACATGTTTTAACTCTTGTTTTCTGTGTTTTTTCGAGTCTTTTGTAGTCCTTTTGGTGTCTTTTCAGGTCAAAACGAGCTAGGATCGATTGGTCCCTCACTAGACCGATCGATCCGAATTTCAAAGGAAGCAATGTTTGATCCAGAGATCGACCAGCCTACACGAGACCGACCGATCTCAAGTTGAAGACGCAACTACATATCTTCAAAATCAATCAGTCCACACCTAGACCAATCGATCTAGACCAGTCCCGCGAAAAAACCCAAGATTATTTTTTATTTATTCCGCCTGGTTTAACTTCATTTGAACCAGAACTATTTTGAGACTATTTGAACTAGATTTTCACATCTTTTCAGAAATTGCTTATACAATTTTTCATAGCAACTTTTTGTTGTATGGAGCTCTAAGCAATGGGATTTTCATTGTATTATGCAAATTGGAAAAGATTTCTAAACACATTTTCTATTTACTTCAGTATTTGATTATATTTATCTATTGTTCTGCCTTGCTTGTCTTTTTAATCATATCTCAGTAGTTTTCCGATCAAGTTTAGAGCTTTATAGAGATTTTATGAATCAATGAATTAGTGCATATAAGGTTTTTATTTATACTGTTCTCATCTATGGTTGTTTTTAATGCTTAGATTATATGGATTGGCCACTAGCTTATGATCATAGGTTGTTTAACTCACCAAAGCTACTTGTTAGATACCTGGAAGAACATATGTGAGCAATTTGTCCCTATGCCAACGAAAGTTGATGTTAAGATAAATTGTGAACTTATCATACTTGTTTGTTGATGCATGTGTAGATCTCTAGAATCAAACGACACTTTAGATTTCTAGGTTGCTAGACATAGTAGTCGATGCCACGACAGTGAGTTTGCTATAAATTTGTGATCTATGTTCGAGAATTGTTCTTAAATTGTACCCTAAATAGTGTCCTGATCTAGATCATTGATTTCCTGATGATTTCCTGAACTTGATGCCTTTATCTATTTGAATTTACTTCATTAATCACTTGAATTGTATAATTACAATCAGAACAACCTTTTCATTTTTTCTTAGCTTAAAATATGATTAGTAGTTGATAGTGTAACAACTTAGTCTTCGTAATTCCTAGAATACTACTTTGTTTTGTTGTATACTTGCAGTAGGATTATATGGTTAAAATATGTGTTATCAAAGCAAACTGAAGAACCAAATGTCCAAAGCTAGGCCAAGAGGAGTTTGTAGGAAAATGCCTTTAAACCAGTCAAGTTACAAAATAATCATGTAATGGAAAAATTCTTAAGTTTAAGGTCTTTTATACCTTATTTGTAGTTTCAATTGTATAGTTTGTAGGAAGTTAGTTGAGCCTTCTTTTAGTATAAATAAACTATTTAAGATTTATTGTTTTTATGAGAGTATTACATAAATTACTGCTAGATACCATGAATTTTTTGTCTAATAAGTGTAAAGTCCATGGTAAAGCTAACTATTGACCCTTGCTTTTGTTGATTTTCCTGTAAGGGTTGAGCTGGTCTGCTTTATGTTTTATTTTGGATAAGTCATCACATGCTTCTATTGCAGCGTGTATTTGTTTTTGATTGATTTGTGGGGGGTTTTCTTTCTTCTCCTAGCCTCCTAGTCTTGGATCTAAGAAAAGCAAACTTAGGAATAGAGCATCTCAACTTCTTTTCCGATATGTTAAAAGCTGCATCATCTAACTTCTTCCTATTTGTTTGGTTGGGCATTGGTTAGTGCTAATGTTTTGTTATCCATATCGCTTGCATTGAGTTCATATTTAGTCCTCTTATGCTCCTTCTAGTGCCAATTTCAGATTGTTTTTAACATCTTAAGTTTGCTAGTTCTCGGTTGTCTCATCTTTGATTCAAGCTCAGTATTGAGAGGTTTCAGTTTTGGAGAAATTGGAGCTTTGGCCAATAGTTGGTGGGTTTGTTTGTTTGTTCTTTGTTTGGAGCTTTGAGAATAATGTGGTGGCTTTTTCTGCTCGATTTTTTGAGC
Source organism: Lepidium africanum (assembly GCA_900406405.1). Taxonomy (NCBI): domain Eukaryota; kingdom Viridiplantae; phylum Streptophyta; class Magnoliopsida; order Brassicales; family Brassicaceae; genus Lepidium; species Lepidium africanum. Next base: position 66,084 of record OVAX01000310.1, on the reverse strand, counting down.
TTTGGAGACAGTGAATTCATTCAGATTATTGTCATCATTCGGTGTTTGTCACTAAACTCAAATTGCTTTTGTCTACCATATTAGCTGCCAAGCTCATTGCAAGTCGGGTGATGCTTCCTCGTTCTTAAGGACTCACTATTTTTAAGCTACATACTTTTTGACTTGGTCTATTTGTATCCTTTCCTTGATTTCAGTTTTTTTTTTTACTTTCCTTGTAATTTCTCCAATATGCAAATATGAAAAGTTTTTAACAAAAATAATAAAATAATGATGATTAATATGTTTTCAATTTAGATTTTAGCTACTGCAATAGGTTATGTACTCACTAAAAACAATGACCATCAATCTATTTTTTGATAGTGTATGCATATAACACAATTTGGCCGACACCTCAAAAACCAAAATCTTTAACTTTATCTCTTTGCCATTTATGCATTTATACTCAATTTTAAACTTGATGTTATAAATATAATGATTATATCTCTGTTTAGTGTGATCATTATAATGAAGAGATATCATGATGATAATATTCTTGTTAGCATTACTATGATTACATATGATGACGATTATGTGATGATTAACATTATGATAATAATTTACATGATTTATTTTTTGAATTTAGCCATCAAAATAGATTTATTTTTTCATGTCTTGGTGACCAACCATAAAATGACTATAATATTTTACATTTATTCGAAATTCACCAAAAAATCTAATTAATGTCTAATTAGAAATAAAAATGCAATAAACATAATAATAAAAATTAAAGATATATAAAATCTTGAGAGTTTTACGAAAACAGGGACAGTGTCAACATGATATTCAAAAAAGGAACTCGACATTTTTTGATGATATATCTATAAATTGTTGACCACTTTACCCCTGATCATACTATCAATACACACATGCATTGAGAACTCATGATATAAGTATTAAAGTATAAGAAATAATTTTTAGTCTTCTTCCAAAATCGAGTGACTCAGAGATCAAACATGTGAACTTATTGGTAAACAAATCAATCTCGATCAACTTCCTGTTTGATCCAAGTTTAGGTAGGATCTTTGCGGTGAAATTATTGTGCCAAAGTTTTAGGGTTCCAAATTAAGAAGCTCTGATACAAACTCAAGAATACTACCGCGTGATTTGTTAAAAAAGAGGTTAAACATCTGAAGCTTTTGAAAACCATATAGCTCTAGAGGAATCTTGCCTTCTAGAAATTAGAACCGAATTGTATATGAAAGAACATAAGGTGATACCAAGATATACTTACAGAGTTGAACACATCATTATGAACTAACATGAATACATAATGAATAATCACAAATCGAGAAATGAAAAAAAAAATCACAAAACTACACCAAAAGAGCGTGCACAGTCAGAACACATGTCTATACAAGACATCAAGATAAACATATAGAGAAATAAGCGGAGTACATATATCAATTAAGTTAACAAAAGAAGAAAACAACTGAGAACTTAAGTAGAAAAGACTAAGCACCCAAACATATAACTATAAGCCATGGAAAAAACACATGAAGAGGAAGGACCACATGAGAAGAAGAACCATGAATTCTCGATCATTTGCAGCAGAAGAACGTAATGCCGAAAGAACAAACAAACAAAGTAGTAAAATGATAAGACAAAAACCAATCACGAGAAGCACATGAATAAACACACAAAAAATCTTGTGAATTATATTAAACAACAACCAAACATAGAACATACAGTATGGGGGCTATGAAGAAGACAAAATTTTGTGAGAAGCAAAGAAAATGGTAAGAAGACATAATGAAATAGAAAGCTCAAATTCAAGAAGAACTAGAAGAAAATCAAAATAACAATCGTAACTAAAAATAATATCAGAAATCAACATATAAAGAAAAGAATAATGAAGAAGGACGAGAACTAACCAATACAAAGCAAAGAATTAATGCAACATGTTTCGAAGAAATCAGCAAATCCCAAAAAGCAATAATTTTGACCATGAAATTTGATCGGATCTTTTCTTTTCGAATCCGCCCCAACACTTCGATTGTCTTCTTTTTCGACATGCAACGGCAAAGTGGACTCACCACCCAAAACCATCTTCCGAATTCGAGCCTCACCCATTGAAATTTACATCGTTGAATGATGTCACACAGTAACAGACCGTCCACCATGCCTCTAACTCTGGAGCATAAAATCTACTCCACCTGATTTCACCGCCGCTGACTCAGTCGTCTCTCTCTTCTGTCTACTCTAGATCTCCACCAATTTTTGAATCTCAGAGTAAAAGTGTTTTTAATGGAGAAGGAAACAAACAGTAAAGCCACACGTGCGAGGGAAAAACGTAACGATCAGGAAACATTTATCACATACAACTGAAGACAAATATGTAATTTCACAAATAAAATGTTCCTAATTACACAGTAAATCCCTTCCGATGCTCTATTTCAAACTTTTAATAATTTTAATATTTCTTGTAATTATCTCTAAAATCTTTATCACTACCATTTCGTTGGTCACTTCATTGCTATATGTTTTCCAATTAGCCATCAATTGAAATTTTTTCTAATTATGTGTATATATTTCTAGTTAATTATCACAAAAGTATATAATTTTCAATGTGGCTTTTTCATTGTCATTAAAACACATCTTCTAAGAAGTGTCTAAATCACAATTTGCTTATAGTTAAAGTTTTATATTTTAATAGGATAAGAACTCTTATACAAAAATTTATTGTAAATAAATTATAGAGTGATTTCCTAGAATACTCCATATTAACAAATACTTCAAAATAATACATAATTTGTCAAATAATCTTATAAAATCCTAAAATGTCATTTTGCCCTTTTTAGATGTGTAAACAAATAATCTTATAAAATCCATTAATGAAATGTGCCACGTCAACGTAAGCTCTACCAAACTCTACCATGCTATAATCTAAGAACTACAGTACTTTCCTCTGGGTTATTAGGAAGTCGTAATACTGGGGACAAAGTGTATGAGGTGTGTTGACAAAAGATTTCAGTTGGTTAGAGTTAATAGAGTTTAGTAGATGATGGACCCTTTGTAGTAGATCTTTGCAGAGTTAGTAACGCTAGTGTAGCAGTTTTTGGCATAGTTATCTCTCAAAGCTTGGCAGAGTTAGTAACAATAGTGTGATAGATTTTGGTAGATTTTGATAGAGTTCGTACATTGTATAGCTGATTTTGGCAGAGTTGTATTTGATAGTGAGGCAGATGTTAGCAGAGTTATTTCGTTAGATTGGTAGAGGTAGGCAGAGTTAGTTCATTTAACCTAGTTTGTAGAATGATGATTTTAGCTCCTAATTATTAAATCACCTACCTTTTTCTCGTTAAGTTTCATAGTTTGGCAGTCTTTAGTAGACTTTGAACCTGTGTATCAGATTTCAGTGGAGTTTAGTTTCACTTTTTTGGCAGGCTTTAGTAAATGTAGTACATGTGTAACAGATTTTGGCTGAGTTAGTAACAATAGTTTGACAGAGTTTGATATACCAAAATAGTGTCACGTCAGCGCAAACTCCACTACACTCTACCAAACTTTACCAAGCATTGTTACCAAGCACTGTCAAAGAACCACTGTACTAACTTCTGGGTTATTAGGAAGTCCTATTGCTGGGGACAAAGTGTATGAGGTGTGTTGACAAAACTTTTCAGTTGGTAGGGTTAATAGAGTTTAGTAGACGTTGGACCCTTTGTATAAGATTTTGGTGGAGTTAGTAACGCCAGTGTAGCAGATTTTGGTAGAGTTATCTCTCACAGCTTAGCAGAGTTAGTAACGATAGTGTGATAGAGTTTGTACACTGTGTAGCAAATTTTAATAGAGTTATATTTGATAGCGTGGTTGGCAGAGTTATTAGATAATTTTGTAGAGTTAGGCAGAGTTAGTTCATTTAACCTAGTTTATATAATGACAAATTTAGCCCTTAATTATTAGATCACTTACCTTCTTTGTCGCTCACTTATTGCATCCAAACACCATTGAAGCACACAAATCAATCATGCGTTAGTTGAAGTGAGAACTTTCCCTATTTTGCAACTTATAGATGCCATTATGGCAATGTAAGCAAGGTGGTTCACTAAGAGGAGGGCAAAGGCAGGGGAAACAACGACCATTCTCACTACAGTAATCGAAAAACTTTTAAAGGTATGACGTTATAGAGTTTAGTGGAGTTATGAATGCTTTATGATAGATTTTGGTAGATTTAAGATAACTATGTAGTAGAGTTTGGAATAGTTTTGGTAGATCTTGGATAACTATGTAGTAGAGTTTGGTAGAGTTTGGTATGAGTCTATTTTCGTTTTGGCAGAGTTTAATTTACAGTATTTGTTTTCTGTCCATGCATAATAGACTTCTCGAAGCCATGCAGATATGTGTAAGCCTTTACACTAATATTTACCTTATAGATAGTGTGAGCCTTCACACTAATATGTTTCTACATCTTCTTTGGGGCAAGCCTCTTAACTAGATATAGAAGCATCCTCGTGTACGATCTACTTGCATAAATAAACATAATAAATATTTAGAAGAAAGATATACCATTGTCTACCAAGATATACCACAATCAACCATTGTCTACTCAATTCAACTAGATTATGCTTAATACTCTACGAGATTCTACCAATCAAACTTAACTGAACCATCCATAGTCTATCAACATTACCTGACTGACTCAATCACATTATCATAAGCCACATATGAGATGGCTGAATTGTAGATTTTAACGTACTGCTTAAGTAAATCGATCTCCAGTTCTTGATGTTATGAATAACGTACAAGAAACAACAAAACAGTTAAAAACAAATTCATTCAAATTCTGCCACTCTATAAACTAAATCGACCAAACTCCATCAAACCATAAATTACATTTACCAAACTCTACTAACTATAACTAACTCCACTAAACTCTGCCACACTATAAGCCAACTCTATCAATCTTTACCAAACTGTAAACTAAGTCTACCAAGCTCTGCCAAACTATACTTTTACACGGCCAAACTCTGCCAAGAAAGAAAATGCAACACTGAAACCTACTAAGTTACAAACAAACTCGGTCAACCTGTAAACAAAGTACACCTAAATATACAAACTACCATCAAACCCTCTAAAAAACACAAAGAAGAATAAGAAGAAGACAAACCTAGAAACTCTACCAAACTCTACCACACTACCAACTAAGAATGGAGACAAACCTAGAAAATCTACCAAATTACAAACTAAGAATCGAGACGAATCTAAACCATAAAACTTCTCATAGGACATTTACTTTGACCAAATAATGCCTTGAATCTTTAGATTTGTAAGTTTAGGGTTCAAAATCTCTCAAACCCTAGGAAAAACAAAATCAAAATCAATATGTTAAAAACCCATTTCGATTCGGTCAAAACCATACGATTTGGAGTTCAAAATCGCAAAACATATAGTACATTACCTTCTATTTGAAGTTCAAAACTGCAAAAATAGAGAAAAACAAAGAAGACGTCGCGAAAAAAGGAATAAAAGAAGTCATTAATTCTAAATTATATGAAAACATGTAAAAAAACAAGAAAACAAAAATATATAAACTGAAAAGAAGGAAAAAAACAATCGTCACACTTAAGTGTTTTCTTCACCTACTTATAAATCTCACATGTGCGTCCGTTATTTGAAAAAATTATCTAGATAAGTTGACTAATACATGAATGGATAAACTATTAGTAATTATGTGTTACAAAATTAAATATGATAAATATGAATAAAATTACTCGACTCTATTCTAAAAGTATACTAAAATGGAAGAGAAAATTATGAGTAAAATAATTTATTCATCCACTAAACATTTCATTGTATACTACAGAAGTATGCTAATATCAAAATTTATCAGTGATGTCATTTTGTTGGTCACTTCATTATACATTTTTTCAGTTAGCCATCAATCAAAACTATTGTTAATTATGCATTAATGTAGTGTATACTTTTGAGTGACTAATTTCTATTTTTTTTTGTTTTCATTAAGACACGGTTTCTAGAAAGTATCTAAATAACAATTTTCTTATAGCTAAAGTTTTATACTTTGAAGCATATGGAATCTCTTACAAAAATATAATATAAATAAATTATACGAAATAAGCAAAAACACAAGAAAAATAATATTCTAGATTTAAAAAAAAAGAGAAAAAAACAATCACCACTCTTAAGTGTTTTCTTCACCTATTTATAAATCTCAAATATGTGTCTCTTATCTATTAGAGAAAGTAATGAATTTTTCTGCATAAGTTAGCTTAATTTTTATGAGATAAATATTTGAATAGTTGATGTATTAGAAATATATGTTACAAAATTAACTATGATAAATATTAGGTAAATTATCTCTTGTTTTCTAAAAAATATGAAATGGAAGAGAAAGTTAAGAGTAAAGTAATTTGTTCATCCACTAAGCACTTAACTGTAAGTTCGGAGATTCAATGCTCAAATCAAAACTTAAAATGAATTGGTGATATTCAAAAGATTTGTACAATTGATAGGACATTCCAAAAAATTAATGATGACGATAGATATTATGGACATGACATGAAACTTTTAAGAATGAAGAATGTTAGAGTTTATAATGTTCCCTTTAATGCTGACACAAAATATTTTGAAAGTATTAAAATGTCTTTTAGTGCTAATATAAAACTATATGAAGTTGAAAATTTAATTTTTACCAAATATTAATGATTATCTAACTACTTTTGATTGTCACCAAAAGTTGTATGCATCTAACACAGATAGGGGTCGACACCTTGCAATCAGAAATCTTTAACTTTATTTTTTTATCTTTTGCGTATTTATACTCAATTACAAAATAGATTTTATAAACATTATATGGTGTTCAATATGTTAATATAGTGATGAGATATCATGATGATAATGTTCTTGATATCATTACTATAATTATATCAAGATGTTTACACATTGTGATAATGGTTCACATGTTTTAATTCTTAAAAGTAGCCATCAAGATATATTTATTTTATCATAAGTATAGGTGATCATCCATATAACGACTATAATGTTTCACATCTATTAGACATTCACCTAAAAAACAAATTAATGACTGATTAGAAATCAAAATGCAATGAAAATTATGTAAAAGATATCAATATATATATATATATATAAAATTTCAATCACTACAATTTTGTTTGTCACTTCATTGCTATATTTTCAAAGTAGGCATCAATTAACTCTGTTGCTAATTATGCATCGATTGACTGGTGAAATATTACCAAGGTGTCTAATTTTCAATGACTAATATGTGGTCTTTTCATTGCCATTAAAGCAAATGGGTTTCTAGAAAGTGTCTAAATCACAATTTCCTTATAGCTAAACTTTTATACTTTAATAGCATAGAAACTCTATTTAAAAAAGCACAAGAAAACAAAGATATTATAGATTGAAAATAAGAAGAAAAAGACAATCATCACACTTAAAGGTTTTCTTCACCTACTTATAAATCTCACATGTGTGTCTTTTATTTATAAAAAAAATATTAATAAGTTTTTCTGCATAAGTTACTCAATTTTTACCAGACCAATACTCGAATATATGATATATTAAAAATAAAAATAATTTGAGTTGATGTACATAAGTTTAGAAAAAGTAGTTCTCTCACAAATTATTGTTTCGTATACACAATTTTTTCTTTTTTTTTAAATTCTATCACCTCTGTAATCCAAAATTTTTTCCATATCTTTCTCTATCCATTTTTGAAATCCTCTAAGACTTGATTTCCAATTCGATTTCATAGTTGATTTTTCTCCATTTCATTTTGAGATTCATCAAACAGATGTCAAAGAAATAATGGAAGAGCACAAAGAATAAGTTGAAGATGAGAATGAAGGTGCGGCTGAGTTTTGGGTCCATGTTTCTTGGGTGTGGCTTGGTTTTGTTGGAATTTTTCCCCTTTTGATTTTGCGTTTCTCTTGCTACTTCATTCTCATGAACATATGCATGGATTTCAAAATTTTGTCACGAAATCACATCCAATCATTGTCTGGTGTCTCTAGGTTTTGTTTCTAGGGTTTAGGTCTCTGCAAAATTTCCTCTGAAAACCTCTATGTTTGCTCGATTGGGTTCTGATTAGGGAACATGAAGTTTATTATTGCTTTATAGTTTTTTGAATTTTGTTACCACTAAAAATTATTCTTTTTTGGTGTAATTATGACATTGTTGACATTACTTCATATGTATCTTTATGCAAATTCCTTTCGATCATTTTACCAAAGTGTTTGTATCAATGTCCTTATGTTTAGGTTTATCTGGTTACGTCTGGTTTCAAGATTATTTTTGGTGTGTATATATTCACGGTCCCACGGTCCCATATGTATATGTAACTATATTTGTGCTTGTTTACATTTGCAAATTACTAGATAATTGTTTGCATACACATACAGCCAAATGAAATAAGAATTACATCTGCTTGAATGCCTTATGGCACAAGGCCACGAGCTAATGGGTGAGAGAGAATGAGTGTCTACTGAAGCAGTCTACGATACAAAATCTCATTGACCTGCAACCAAATGAGCTGGAAGAGATTCAAAATTCTCCTATGGGAATTTGTGTAAATATTCTATATAGGCTTACATTTTCTAGAGCTGTTATATTTTCATTTGCATGCATAACAAATCCGTTTCACCTATAATAGTTTTAATAAGTCTATATGATTCTTGTTATACCCGCAAACCTTTATCACATTTACAATCCTCTTAGAACATCAACGTATGTTACATATTACTTTAAAATTTAACAAGTCATGTAAACACATAATAAACCATATTATACTCACCAAATTTCACCCAAACTCTTTATTCTTAATATGTCTACCTATCTATTTGTATGTAACTAAGATTTTAACCTTTTATCAAATCTTGTAAACATTTATCACATCTCATTTTGTCATTTACCCAAACTAGACCAATCCACTTCAACCAATACATTCCCTATAACGTTGAAGTACCCATACGTATGCAACAAAACATTTAACCAATTATCATATCATGTAAACATTTATCTTTATGTATCATTGTGTTTACAATCATGTTAGAACTTCTACGTATCTTTCTGTACCATTGCTGCCAAATCGTTTTTTATAATATTTAAATTGTTTGTGTCTACATCTCTCCAATTTGCTACAATGTTTGGGTCTGACATCAATAAATGTCAATGTCCCCTTGTTATCTTATCAAATCTAACATTTTCCATTTAATGAATTCATGTTAAATTTATGTAGGGGTGGTATTGTAACTTACATTGTCTTTGATGATAGAGACTTAATTTAATTGTCACTTACATAAATTTTTTTTTGTCCTTGAAACTAATTTTAAGATAATTCTTCTTCACATTATGTTGGTACAATAACACGAGAGGTTTTATTATAAGTGAGTATGATCATATTATTTGATATAGTTTTTATTTTTATTTTTCAACTAATAATATCATTAGGAAATTCCAAAGGTGGAAAAAGTTTACAAGCTGATTCTCTAATACAACGGACTAGAAAACCAGCTTAATAGTTTAAGGAATGTAACGAGTAAAAACAAAAAAAATCTCTTCAACTTTGAATAATCTTTTTGGTAGGGCGTGAAAAGCAAGCCATTCGTTGAGGAAAGAAAAGATCTTCTAAACATCAGAGCAATCTGAAACTACTTCCACTTCTAAGAAATCCATCGAAATTAGACTTTATTACCCAAAAATTGCTTCAATTTTAGCATGAAAATAGGAGAGACTCTATCTAATACTCTTCGCACCATAATACAAACATGCTGTCGAATCAAAGAAGCATACCCAATTGATGTCATACTCTATATATGATAATTCTCTTCAGGAGAAATACCAAATATATTATTTGCTTTGTCATGTTAGTTTTATGTAACTTTTTTTTTCTTTAACTTCAAGACTTTGTAGCACTCTCTTTTGTTCACATTTTCATTTATCTCTTTCTTTTTTCTGTTTTTATTTTTTGGAAAATTACCACAATTTTCATTTTTCAATCGATAATAACCTACCAAATTACCTGAAAACAAAAGCAGATCACTATTTCTTAGAATAGAGGTAGAAAATGTTTTTCACTTGTTTTATTGATAATTGTTTTTTTTATTTGATAAACTTTAAAATTATTCTCTCTTTTTTTGGTCACAAAAAATCAATTGCATTTCATTATGATTTGAATATTGGTAGCTCCATACAACAAATAATTCTAGTAACAGGTCTAATGGCATAAAGTCCATTAAATTCAATCTAGATAATTTAAAATAAGGGGGTTATTCAAACAAAATTGATATAGAGTTTTAATGATTTTAATAATCATAGAATTTTTGTACTCTTTCAGAATTATAGAATCATGTAGACTCTTTTATAACTTTGTGTCAAAAATTTTTACATACTCTTGCATATTCTCGCATATTTTTGCATACTCTCGCATGCTTTCACATTTCCCAAAATATATTATCATGAAATCTTATTAATAGAATTTTATAAAGTTTATTGTTCTTATATGTTACACTATATATAAAATCTTATTAACTTTTTATTCTAATAGGATTTATGTAAATTTTTGATAACTTCAGCAATTTTAGAATTTCATAATTTTTATTAGAGATTTTTATAGACTCTTATTTGATTATTTGAATTTTGGAGGATATATTTTTGTAAAGTTTTGTTAACTTTTGTACAACTTTTAATTGGAATATTGTAAATTTTATTAATTTTTTGGTATTATATTTTCTTTTCTCTTGTTTTGTAAGCATTTCTGGTTTTTCTTTTGCTTCATTTTATATGATTTTTTTGTTATAAATTTTTTTTGAATTTTGCATTTAACAAACTGATGGTCTTCTCTACTCTTTAGGTTTTGATTATATATTATGTGTTTAGGAACTCTAATTCTAGTGACAAAAAATAAGGAACCCTAATTCATGTTAATTATACTTATAATTCTACTACATCTGGGTTTAAAATTTATCCAAAATTTGTCTTATATGTTTGTTATTCTAATAGAACACTACGTATAGTTATTATACTTGTATAATGATAGTCCAAAAATTATAGAAATTTTGGTAACTATATTATTATAGTGTGTAACGAAAGTTGTTTTTAAATCCTTCGAAAGTTTTTGTTTTGTTTTTTGTTAACTTCTTTTACTTATTTTGAAAATCAGAGGGTAAGACCTAATATTTTAAAAGAGTCTTTCTATGAAAAAAAATATTTAAATTCTATAAACCAATAATACTAAACTCTACCATACTTACAAAGTCAATAAAAGTTATTTTATTTGAATAATACATGATTTTTATTTTTAGAAATCTTTAATCTAATAACACATAACTTTTCATAATTTTCTACAAAATTTTAAAATACCAAAACCAATAACACATAACTTTAATGAAGTTTTGGAAATTCATGACTGAATAAGAGTAAACTCTTTAAGATTTTAAATTCTTTAAAAATTATGGAACCAATAAACCCCGGATCAATGACTAAGAGACTCCTAATTCAAGAGAAAATGACTCAAACACTCTCCCGAGAAAACTAAAAATAAAATTGATTTAATTATATCAGTTTTTTAGAAAAAAATGGTGTTTTACCTTTCTATCCAAAGATCCAACCACCCAAACCTATTACTCACTTGGATCCATTTCAAAATTTTTACTAACTCTTTTTCTTTTGTTATTAAATATTATTGAAAAATAAACCACGTTAAGTGGAAAGTTGGTAACAGAACAGAGCATAAAACTCAAAAAACATAGATACAAAGAAGCACACTCAAAATTAAAAGATTGATAGAGTGTAGATCAATTTTTTTTTTTTGCTAACTAAAACAATACAATCTCATTACTCTAATATTTACCCATTTCAACGGGAAAAACTATGATCACGGATTATACAAATTGGAAAAGTAAATTAATTAAAAAAAATAGCTGTAAACAAAGATCTTTAGCATAATAGATATGAACCTCCCCAAATACAAGTAAAAGAGTCAGAGAGAGAAGGATAACAGCCCTTAGAGGCACAATTTTATCTAAGAATATTGGAAGAACCTGAAAAGAGAGATCAACAGAGCTCTAAACAGAGATCTTTAGCATGTAATATTTAAAACCCAAAATTAAGTTGTACCTAGCCATGAAATTTCGTATTAAAAGGGTACATACTACATAGCAAAAGATGCTAATTTTCCACTACTCGAAATATTTTACCTAAAAACAAAAGAGAAAATGCATAAGAGATTGAGATGGTAAAGAAACGAATGAACACAACAACATAGACATAGGAACTGGCTTTGTCACTCAATTCAAAATCAGCAAAGCTTAAGTAAATTTTCCAGAGATGATTACTTTATATACAAATAAACTACAACACAAGTTGTTATCGATGAATTCCACGAAATAGAGAATCTTAATCCTTTGAGTCCTAAATCAGAAAAAAAAAGCAAAAAAATCTTCACCAACATTGAATCAATCCATCGAACGACGCAAGAGCTATGCTTATGACAACGTAGAGCCAAAATGTGGCTATACAACACAATTCATCTAACGCCATATTTTGAGCTCTGAAAACTCAAATTTTCTGGGAGAAATGAGATTTTAGGGCAGAATTTGGCAAAATAACAAGAATTGGAAGAAGAAATAGAACATGATGAAGAAAAACGTGAACTATAATGTCTCCAATGAAAAAGTGAGTAAATCGTAATGTCTACAACGAAGAAGAACGTTAACATTGTTATACCAGTTTTTTAGTTGTGCAAAAATACAAAGAGTTGTATTTTAGCATTTTTTAACAAATATTAGTTTAGCCTAATATAATTTTACGATAAATTATTGAACCAGCCAGATTACGGTGTTGTATTACATTCATGACAATAACATGTATTTATTCTTCATTTTACACAATTTATACAATTTTGGTATCATAATATGGTCATAAATAACAAACTCAATATGTTTAGTCATATTATTTTACTAGAAATATGTGATAGATTCATTATGTAATTAACCTATCTAAATTAAACCAATAGCAATTTTGGTTTCATAATATGAGATAACTATTACATTATTAAAATTACATATACTATATAAGTGATATCAAAATTTAACCAAATACAGTAATTAACCAATCAAAATTAACACCACCAATGAACCGATCAAAATTATACCAATAGAAATAAACCAATTGTATGATTCACGTAATTGTTACGTGAATATAAGAGTACATGAATATAAGCATAATTGAATTTTAATATCAACGATATATAATAATTGAACAAACATGAACCAACATATAAGATTACTTGAATGAACCAATTGATATCACAAAGAATATCATGTGAACAAACATATAGTATCAATTGGACCAACATCAACTAACATATGATTTTAATTTGAACCATTTGATTCTTGAACCAATTGATTTTATGAACCAATTGATTTTAATTAAACCAATTGATTTTAGGACCAAGTCATTTAAATTTTATTTTAACGAAAAAATGAGTGAGTGACACGTGATTCACGTGAAAAAAGTTTCAAAATAAATACTGCAATTTTTTTTTGATAAGCAGCACGTGTCAACCTATTTTTTTGTTATTCTATTTTTTATTTAAATGAAAGTGTAAAGGGCAAATATGGTATAAAAGTAGAGATGGGAGTATGAGAGTATATTAGTCGCATGAAGTGTAGCTTAGTCAATTAGTGTCCAACTAAGAGTATATTAGACATTCACCTAATAAACCCCCTAAGTTTGGGTCCAGAAAAGTCCAATAGAGATAGATAATGGGCTAGACCCAGACCCATATATTTGTCATAGCAAATTAGAGTTTTTGCAGAACTTGTAGTCGCCGCCGTGAGGAGAAGTCTCACAAAAAAACGAGCCTCCGTCCTTGGTTCGTCGATCTTCTGCTTGCCTCTTAGCTTCAGAGCTCGTGAGGAAGGGACACAGATGCGTTTGAGCATTCACCAGTGGGATGCTTTGAAGACTATAAACACCGCATGGTCTCAGGGATTTCCGGTCAACGAATCGGCCGGTGGGGACCAGAGACAGAGGATGAGCTCAACAATTGGGCTGTTGTCAACGGTTCTTGACAACGTAAGGTCACCAGAGAGGTGTATATGAGGCGAGACGTCTCGGTGAAGTCTCAACCTCGATCTTCGCCGGTACACCACCGTCGGAGATAGTTCTACTTTTGCTGGGATAATCTGGTGAGTCGGAGTATGGTGGATAGGCACAACTGCAGCGAAGCTTGAGATGAGATATAGAGAGAAACCCAGATCTCAACTGGAAAAGAAAACCAGAAAAGAAAGGGTTCAGATGCAAATCTCATCGCCGGGAGAAGATGGAGAAGATGACGTCGTCGAAGATGATCTTGTCTTCAGAGGACAGAGTTTCGAATGTCGTTGTCAATGTCCCACACTTTTTCCAGAGAGGAAGAAACAAAAAAAAAATAGAGGTACATAAAGGAGAATAAACATACAAAGAAGAAGAAACTAGGGAAAAAGGATGAGAAATAAAAGACAAGATTTCCCGACGGCAATGAAAATCGCTTTTTCCAACAATACCGGCGTAGATGAACGAAGATGACGCAGATTCCTCGATAATAGAAATAAAAGAAAATGATTAATTAACCCTTAAAATTACCCTATGAGTAGTATTTTCAGGCTTCAATAATATATTGTTTCACTATTATTATTTACGGTTAATATTGATAAAAATAACTTGTATATAGACTAATATATAGTCACTAAATATCAACTAAATTATTCTAGCGATTGTGGAGGAAATATGTCATAATAAGTATACACTTATAGAGGAGAATTTTTCTATATCAAATATATTCACTAAAGAAATAATTGTTCAAAAATACCAATCTATAAAATATCGTATAAAATTCTATAGAACTTTGTAAACATTTTTAACATGTGGTATTAAGACTTTCTTAATTATATAAAAAGTTTTAGTAAGATGCTTTATACAAATATATACATCGATATTTGTAATACCATGAAAAAAAAAAAAGGTACGCTATCATAAAAGTAAAAGATTCGTAATTCTTACAAAATTTACATGTTTAAATGCTTTATAATTTAGAGTCATTAATGATTACAAAAGGAAATCAGTTTATGGAGACAGATTAGTCCAACTTTTATGTGTTGTTACTATACCAATTATTATTTATATGTATAAATAATATTATATGTAAATTATACATAAAACTGAACAAAAGAAAGTTAAAGTAACAATGGGAAAAAAAGAAAAAAAAGTTAAAGTAACAATGGGAAAAAAAAAAAAAAAGGAGGAAAGGCAACAGAAAAAGTCGCTGGAGGAAAAAATAAAAAGGTAATAAAAAGGCTAAAAGGAAAATATATACACAGCCTTTTTGTTTATTTTAACATTTCTACAGCCAACATAAAGCTCACAAATTTGGGACACTCAGTACATTTATTGTCGGTAGCACTGTTCATATATGAACATTCATATACTAAACTTTATATCATCAATTCACACTTAATTATATAAAAATATCAACTAAAAGAAGTTTAAGACTACAGCTTTGTCTGAATATATTCTAAAAGTTTCATTAAAACTTTAGATACATACATGTGAATGAATATTTTATTAGGTTTGGAATGTTCAGATCATTATACACAATATATAGTGAGAGATAAAAAATGAAACTATACAAAACCATGCAAGTCTTAGCTCCAAAAATTTTATGATTTTGAAAATTTTAATTAAGGAAATTTGTACTAAATTTTAGTAAGCGTTTGTTCCGAAATCATTGAGTACAAATTTCATAAACTCTTTTTGTGGTTATTTTGGTTTTGTCAGAATTTTCTGATAATTCATAAGAATCAAAAGGGATAAAGGAAAAATATCTAGAATGATCTAAATTGATGAATCCATGCGTGGATTGTACATGCATTAGATTTGCTTTTGTCAAAATACATCACATTAGATCAAAATAGTATTCTATTTATTTTTTAACAATCTACAAATTTCGATTCATAATTTAACCTTCACAAACTACTACTACTATCACATGAAATACGCAGATTCCTGGATTTATGTGAGATAAAATGTGTCAAAAGTAAACTTGAGTGGAGAAAAAATAGATATGAACATATAACCTTTTATTTCAAATCCATAGCCTCGTTTTCACATATATGCCCCAAATAATTCAATAAAATTCATGATTTTCTGAATGAAACACGTTACCTTTACAAAAGAATAATTTCGCCACTCAGATTGATAATAGTAAGGGGATTTCCAAAAAAGATAAATCCAAAATTTGAGTTATTTGAAACATTTTTGCCCACAAAATAGGGATCCACCTGCACCTAGAAAAATAATGCATGTGGTTTAGTTTATTCCGGCTTGTGCACTCGGCTTAGTCCCTTTTATCAACAACTCTTTGTCGTTCCTTTATTCTTTACCTTGTTCGTGTTTGAACATATCTATTCCCTCAAGCATATTGATTGACCATTGTCTTTCTTGTAATCATTATTGTCCTCTTGAGATGAGTTGTTCCAACAACTTGAACACTTGCAAGATAAAATAGCAAATTAGATACACAATAAGAAGAAATAGATCGAGACTTACTTTAAGGGTTGGTGTAGATTGATGGGTCCTTCAAGCTTGGTTTGGATATATGTAGAGAGTAGATGAACTTCTGTTGGTGCCTCTTTGGGTAAAAACAATCATCTTTTAATCTACAATCTTGTTGAATGATTGATGATAATGGTTAATCTTTCTCTTATAAACATTAGGTTTACTCAACTCTTTTGACAAGATCAAAGGTCTTATTATAGGAATCAAAAAGGGCGGGAAGCTTGTCTAATTAAAGACTAAAGTCTCCACTTGTTACCACAAAGATCAAGACAAAATTGTGGTCTTATTTCATATGACATATGTATAGGCTCCACACAAAAATTTTCAACCATATCAAGTGTGTCTTACTACATCACACAAATTAAAACATGACAATCTATAAGCGCTAACCATTTGGCTGTTAATTTCTTTAAAGAAACGATCAAATGGTTAGAGTTTGATTTTCATACAATATGGGGATAATAAACTACCGAAGTCAAGTTGTGTAGTCCTATATAATATTATATAAAGTTTGGAAATGTTTAAATTATGAATCAGGTATAATTTTAATCCAGTGCTTTAAAATAGAAAACATCCATATTACCTAAATACTTTGTACACTTTTTTTTCTAGAAAAAGCATAGTAAAACTTTTCCGAAATACCAAAAATTTGTTTCACCCTTATGGTTTGGTTTACTAGTTTTTTCTCAATGAAGAACTTCATGCTTCCATTTAAAACTCCATAAAATATTAGTTATCGGAGTGGAGTGGTGAAATAGTTAATGTGATCGTTATCTATATATATATATATATATATATTTACATTATGCCTTAAGATTTTTTATCATATGTGTTTAATATAAATTTGCAATTATAATTTTGTGAATAATAGTTTTACAATCAACCATAAGATATGACGACATTGAGTTAAGTAATATGAGGAATTCTAAAGGAAAAAACATATAAAATGGAAACAAAATTAATTTCTTGAGTAACAAAGAAAGCGATGGTGTAGATGATAGGTAAACGCCGAGTTCTTCTCAGTTTGGTGGTTATGATGATCCATCTAATGACTATGGTATATAGGGTTCGATTCTTTCCCTCTACGCAGTTGCTAGATTAAATAGGAATTATAAGGGTTGGGCTAAACTATAGATCGGACCTTATCAATCCTATTGTTGACAAAAAAAAAATGATAGGTAAACAAGGATATTTCTGTCATAATCAATCTATAGGAGGAACCAATAACCTTGACAATAAAAATTGCATGGTCATTGGCTTATTAATTTGCCTATTTTATATCAAATTATAAGGTTCTAAATGACCAAGTTGATTGTTTTATCTAACAATAGCATTTTCCTTAATATACAAGTTTTATATTTTCTCGAAGAGTTCTTGAAGAGTACGAAAAAAGTGGATAAATTCAACACCTTGTATTGGTAAATTATAAGAACATTTTAGGGTATAAATTGAGTTTTATTGATTTGTTTATTGACAAAGAAAATTGACACATTGCAAAAAAAAAATAGAGATCGGTAATTATACAGGAGGTGACAAAAAGTTGGGCAATTTTTTTGGTGATAACGATCTAAAACTAAGGAAAATTTTATTATTTAACAAAATAAAATCACTTACATGAAAAAGAACAAAAGTCCCTAAAGAATGTATGTGAAATAACTAAGTAATATTTAGGCTATACATCATATTTTATCAATCCAATTATTGATAAAAAAGTTAAGTAATGTATATGAAATGAAGAAGCCTTCGAGTTGGTTTTAAGTTGTAATTTACATAGAAAAAAATTAATTTAAGGTACAAGAATGTAATATAGACATTCAAATAAAAATGGTGCACATAAGTTAATATGTATTTTTTGTCTAACAGTTTAAATCGACAAAACTCGATTTATAACCATACATCGCTCAAATCTCTAATAATATCATATGCGGCATATCTGACATTTTTTTGTCAACAATTGGATCGACAAGACCCGATCCATAGTCTAGTCCTACTCTTAAAATTTCTATTTAATCTAACAACTGCGTAGAGAGAAGAAATCAAATTCTAGATACCATAGTCATTAGCTGGATCATTCTAACCACTATACCGAGAAGAATTGGGCAAAAGACAAAAGTAGTACTCAACCACTAGAGAAAATACATTTCCTCAAATCAATACGTTTTATCTAGATATAATATACTGATGAGTTTAATTTAAAAGTTGTTTTAAGATTATTTTTTTTTGAAGTAAAGTAAGTGTTATATTAGATTTTTAATGTTGATTTGTTTTTTTCAAAAGTTAACTAGCTTTTACATTGTTAATAAAAATAGTAAATTTGCTATAGTATTCAACATAAATTTAATAAAAATTACTGTGCCTTTTAATGTGTGTAAAAGACTCATAGTCTATTTGCAAAGCAGTTATAGAACATCCTAGGTTTTTTTTTTTTTTTTTTCAACTTTTGTTGGACAGTTTTTTTTTTCAACTTGAATTTAAGGTTTTAAGTTTTCTAAAAAGGAAAGATGTAGCGTCGAGTTGCTCTTAGTCTAGTGGTTAGGATGATCCAACTAATGATTTGACATCAAGATTTGATTCCTACCCGCTGCATTATGGTAGCTTAAAAAAATGATTTTAGGAGTGTGTTTTAGGCTATGGATCGTACCTTGTCAATCCAATGTTGACAAAAAAAAATATAAAAATTATTTTTGAGTTTAACGACAATAGACTAATAGTCATGGATGACAACTTAGATTTCATAAAATGTAAATTCGTAGAAACTCTAGTTTAATTCTCGTTTTAAATATGTAGCACTGTTTCCAAATTAGTCGATCCTATACTTCTTTATATGATAAATGGAAACAACTTTTATGTCTGTCAAATTTATCGGATTTGCCGAGACTACCTTGTTACAAAGAAAAACATAGGGAAGTAGTAGGAATTTGGAGCATATAATATGTAGAATATTTGAAGTTTCCTTTTTATTGATCAATTGTGGGCAAAAGCGAATATTGTGATTGGGTCACGTGCTCCTGGCTATGCTTTTTTCTTTCTTTCTCAAATAAGTAAATAATAATTTAACCAAAAAAATTAAGTAAATAGTATAACTCCATTTAAAATGCGATATTTTGGATTCATAACAAGTTTTATGAATCAACTTCTGCTTGCACACTCGCAATTATTGTTTTGTTGGCTCAATTTGGGAATAGTTGCACCAATTGTTTTTATTTTTTTGGGTTGGGACTTCGATGCACTCTCTTTCACGTTTCATTTTCAATCTTTTCAACGTAATAATTATGTATATCTATACAATCTTTTCTATTTTGTATTATGCACTTTGTAACAAACAAAAGAACTCCTATGGATCCGCGACTCTTATTCCCAAAAGGCTCACTCTTATTCCCAAAAGGCTCACTCAAATCAACGTGTTGAATCTACAAACACAGAAATAGTAGTCGTCATCTGCGTGAAACAATATAATTAGTAAATTTGACAACAAATATTATTGACAACACATGAAAGAATTAAAAGAAGAGAAGCGTAAAGAGATTTGATTAAGGTCACGAAAAGCGGTGGAAAAAAAGAAAGAAGAGAGCGGCTTAGGCTTGTGAACTCTGATAGATAACTTCTTCATCTAAATCCTTTAATGGTCTGGAAGATATAAAAGATATAAAGAGGTGTGTTCATCTGATACACGTGTGTTCTTCACGTTATTTCTTCTTTTTGTTTTTGATTTTTGTGGCTCCTTGTTCTTTTTTTATTATTATTAATTTACGCAATAATAAATAAATACTATACTCCATTGTATTTATTACAATAGCAAGATTTCATTTGGAATATTCAATTATGTTTCATTTCCACTCAATCTCAATCTCCCTTAATAAATACCTAAGGAGCTCCTCTAAATCTCCAATTCAAATTTGAAGGTGAAATACAATAATAATTTGATTAAAATGAACCGTAAAATTTTTTTTCTTTTGTCGAGTTACTCTTAGTCTGATGGTTAGGATGATCCAGCTAATGATTTGGTACCAGAGTTCGATTCCTACCCGCTACATTATGATAATTTAAAAAAAGATTTTAGGGGTGGACTTTAAACTATGGNAAGATTTTAGGGGTGGACTTTAAACTATGGATCAGATCTTGTTGATCCAATTATTGACAAAAAAATTATTGTAATATAATTTCTATAGATTAATATATTTATTTGGTCAAGACTAATTGTTTATATAAATTAATATATCAATATAATTATATAACAAAACTATAGTTTTAATATTTTTAATTTATTGAAGTTTTATTGTAGTCTCTATTACTATTAATTAACAATATATAAAAAGCCAATATGTCGGCTAACCTGTCATATTATATATCAGAAATTTAAGTCACTCACTATAAGAATCATATCACAATAGACATGCACTAATATATCTATTAATCATAAGGTAAGTTGTAGGATGTCATACAAAAAGTGAAAATTATTCATGAAGAAGAATAAGCACTATACTAAATATGTTAGTTAAGGTAAAAAGTATTGTTATAAGATAAAGGAAATTATTTACAATATGTATAAAGTATCGTTACATACAAAGGAAGGATTGACTGGATGAGCATCTTTTGATTACCCAATCATGATTTTCTGAAAAAGCATTTTGGGGAGACATTGAGAACTTCCGACTGCACGGCTTTATCCTGCTACATTTGTAAGCTTTTCCCTTACCATTAATCACTCTCTCGCAATTATCAAGGACAATTATAACTTCTTCTTTTCTGTTTTTCTTTCATTCTTTTTTTTTTTCTACTCTATGCAATTTAAAAAGACAATAAAAACCTTTGTTTTTTTTTGTTTACTACTCCTATTTATTTTTGGATAAGAGTTTTCATGATCGCTATAAGATATAGCCATTGCAAAAAAAAAAAATTTAGGTCAAATAGTTAAATGTCAATTTCTACAATTTTTTTTCATTGAAATTTGATGTCACAAAATTACATAGTCTCATGTGATATTGTTTGAAGTTTAGATGATTTGGATTATGCATCAAATTTTATCAATCTTTGTTAGCAAACAATAAATAGCCATGGCAATTAAACTCATAACAATTTTAGATTATTTTGTTTCTTTAACAAAAAAATTGTAATATCAATTTATCTTTAGAAAAATATCTATTCAATTAGTTTCAAATGGAAGAAATCATTTAAAATAATTTCATTATGTCTTTTGTGTTTTTCTTGCCACGATATCACACTATTTGTACCATTAGTTGATAAAATAATCATAAAAATACATGATATTTAAAAGAATGTTTTAATGTTACCTTGCGATACCTTGTGTTGTACACATGTATATGTATGCATGTACAATCTCTCATTAGTCTCTATATATGAGAGCATTGGTGATGCTTGCTCATTTATGACTTCTCAATACAAAAAGCTCCACTCACTTTTTTAAATTTTGTCTTCACTCTTCCGTCTTCTTCTCTCTTTGCATGTCTTGCGTCTTTCAAATACATCTCTCGATCGTAAACCCTAGCAAATTATTCGTATAAGGTGATCAGTCCTTTTTATTTACTTAAATAACCTCATTCTAACCTCATTATTTACTAAATGTGTTTAGTCTTAATAAAAAATTTTAGAAATATTTTGTCTATATATAGAAAGACATACATGTGGTCGAACATATAAGTTGCCTAGGTTTGGTCTTAACTTGTTCTATACGTGTGAGTTTTGCTTCATGTTCATGTTTTCAACAAAAACAATATATATGATTTTTAACTGATTTTGAAGCTCATATATGGATTGTTCTCATCAGGTCAAATTGAAGCCTTAGACTCAAGACGTTTATAATCAAGTGCCAATATCATGGATAAGGATTACTCGGTACGTACGTTCTCCATTAATATCTCAAATTCTTTTCCCATATAAAATACATATGATCAATTATCTTAGTTTTGATATCAACTTGATTCTCGAGTTCTTGCTTATCTCAGGCACCGAACTTCTTAGGTGAATCTTCAGGTGGTAATGAAAATAACAGTTCCGGTATGATAGACTATATGTTCAATAGAAACCTTCAACAACAACAACAAAAGCAATCCATGCCACAACAGCAGCAGCAGAATCAACTATCTCCTTCCGGATTTGGAGCACCGACTTCTTTTGATAAAATGAACTTCTCTGACGTGATGCAGTTTGCAGACTTTGGTCCAAAACTAGCATTGAACCAAACCAGGAACCAAGACGATCAAGAAACCGGGATTGACCCGGTTTATTTTTTGAAGTTCCCTGTCTTAAACGACAAGATAGAGAACCATAACCAAACACAACATCTCATGCCTTCTCACCAAACGTCTCAAGAGGGAGGTGGGTGTGGAAGAAACATAGGCAACGTGTTTCTCGACGAAAAGGACGATCAAGATGATGACAACGACAACAACTCCGTGCAGCTTCGTTTCATTGGAGGAGAAGAAGAAGATAGAGAGAACAAAAATGTTACGACAAAGGAGGTGAAGAGCAAGAGGAAGAGAGCTAGAACGAGCAAGACCAGTGAAGAAGTGGAAAGCCAAAGGATGACTCATATCGCGGTCGAAAGGAACCGTAGGAAGCAAATGAATGAGCATCTTCGTGTCCTCAGATCTCTTATGCCTGGCTCCTACGTACAAAGGGTACGCTAATAATAAACTAAATTCTCCTTATTTCTTTTGTTAGCAATTGAATCGAAAAGACTTGATGTCTCCTAAACCTCATACACATGGACATTACGCGACTCCGGGTTCAAACTCCGGTGGGGAAGGTCGCAGAGGTGGATTTGTAGATATAACCACGTGATCAAACTTACTTTTCCAACGAAATTTCCTTTTAACAAAACCTTTTCATATATATATATATGCAACTAATACAGAAGTCTCCAAGTACTATACTAAATCAAGTAAAATGTTATGTATGAAATAGGGAGACCAAGCTTCGATCATAGGAGGAGCAATAGAGTTTGTGAGAGAGCTAGAGCAACTCTTACAATGTTTGGAATCACAGAAGCGTCGGAGAATCCTAGGAGAAACCGGTAGGGACATGACAACGACAACAACTTCTTCTTCTCCCATAACTGCAGTAGCTAACCAAACGCCACCGCTCATTATTAATGGAAATGTAACCGACCTAGAGGATGGCGGAGGACTTCGAGAGGAGACGGCGGAGAACAAGTCGTGTTTGGCTGACGTGGAGGTGAAACTATTAGGGTTTGACGCCATTATTAAGATACTTTCAAGAAGAAGACCAGGACAGCTTATCAAGACCATAGCTGCTTTGGAGGATCTTCATCTCTCTATTCTTCACACTAACATCACTACTATGGAACAAACCGTCTTATACTCCTTCAATGTCAAGGCAAGTCTCACTTTTTTTTACATATATGTATATTTATATGTCGATGATGAATCGAAATTCATGTACTAAATCTAAATTGAGTTTAGTCAAGTGTAAATGCTGCCCTATTATGTTTTTCACCAGAGTTCGATTTCAATAAATATTGTTTATTCTATGTGATGTGACTTGAAATTTGGAAGATTATACTCTGGATCGGTTATTGTTGAATTGAAAAATAATCGAATATTGAGATTGAAATCTTGTTTCCTCCTCTACCACTATTCATAAAACAAAAATAAAATTTTATTAGTATACTACTATGTCTTTTTTTTATACAAAATTAGCATATATTATGGATTAGTAGTTTTATAATGTTGTATTTAGGGAACTACCAAAGGTTAACTTGAAGTTTATGTGAAACATGTGCAGATTACAAGTGAAGCAAGGTTTACGGCAGAAGACATTGCAAGTTCCATCCAACAAATATTTAGTTTTATTCATGCAAATACCACCATGTAAGGCTCTATATAAATATTTATTTTATTTAAGTATTGTTTGGATAAAAGATACCTTTTAATAAGTTTATGTTGGTCACTTACAAACAAAACTTTATGATTGTTCTATGTTATCCATTTTAGATGTCTTTTGTGTTTTCTTTTGTTTTTTACCTTTTAGATGTCATCATTATTTCTTTTTGGTTTGATATGATGCACCTAATCATCAAGCCATCATTGCTATGTACAAAATATATATATATTATTGTGATTATATGAGTTTGGTAAATTTCATTGAGTAAAAGAATGGTTCTATGTTTATACATTTTAGATGTTCTGAGTCTTTTGTTTGTTTTTTATACCTTTTAGATGTTATAATTATTTCTTTTTGTGCTAGATATATATATATATATATATGGTGTATCTATTCATTAAGACATATATATAGTGATATTTTTTATGAGTTTATTTTAAGTGCTAAAGGTTGGAAATAATATTAATCATTTATGCAATTTTAATTCAGAAGTGGAAGGTCTAATGTGGGCAATGTTGTGTTTGCCTGAAAATCATCA
This sequence comes from Lepidium africanum, assembly GCA_900406405.1. Lineage (NCBI taxonomy): Eukaryota > Viridiplantae > Streptophyta > Magnoliopsida > Brassicales > Brassicaceae > Lepidium > Lepidium africanum. The sequence continues at coordinate 41,069 of OVAX01000310.1, read as the reverse complement.
CGGGACAACGTCTTTTACACGGATTGTGCCAAACTTGGTACAGCTGATCGAAATTTCTACATATTAATGTTTTTTCTCCATGTCCTTTTATAAATATATTTCGATTAGAATTAAAGAGTGTAAGTTGTAATGTGGCATGGTTGTGATATTTCTGCTTTGTAGGTTCTGAAATTTCAGTGTTGACTGCTAATTACTTACATTAATTTTATATTTTCGTTGAAAATGAAAAATAGAGCTGGAGGGCCTAACATCTTTTTGAGAGTTGTCTATGAAAAACTAGGAAACATAACCGAAAAAATAAAAGTCTTAGAAATAGCAATTTATAATCTTGGAAAATTGACTACTCGAATAAACAAAGGGACACTTTTACAGTTTTACAAAAGTGACTTGACTAAAGTACTCTCTGTCAGAAAAACAAATATATTTAGGAAACTCAATATGATTGTCTTTAATCTCTCTCTCCGCAACAAAGATGAGACTGTCATCTTCTTCATCTTCCTTACTCTCCATTAACTCTGATCCAAGTCACATCCAAAGCAACACATTAGAATCCAAAACCATTGCTTGGTTTCTCTCACACCAAGTGTGTTCTCGTAAGAACTAAGGCCGTCCAAAACTTAGAGATTTGTTCAATGCGATAGAGCAGAAGTTAAGATAGATGCAATTAGGATACTTGTTGATTCTAAAAATTCCTGAATAATCTTAAGCTTTTTTAGTTTCGTTGAGATCTCTAAAAATCCAGTTGAAAACAAGGATCGAAAATACTCTTCTCTTAACTTATTGCTTATGAAAAAACTCTTTATACTAAAATATCAATAACAACTCTTCAAATCGTAGGACTAAGAGGTTATTTATAAGAAAACTCTAAACTACTTTAAAAACCTTAATCCTTACTAAAATTAATAGGTTATCTATTACAATATATAAAATACAAATAAAAGATAAATATTCATCTAAGGTAAGTTTAGAGCAGAAGAGAGAGAGATTTGATCATGATGAATTGATGATGAGGAATATTGATCGAAGTATAGAAAACGAATAAAAGGACTGATATTGCTGCTCTATGTTTCTTCATCGTATTCCTGTGATATATTATTGGTAATATATTCATTGTACATACTTTTGTAATGTATTGGACAGATTTAGTTTATCTATATTTTTATTTTTGTTATTGGTTTGTCGTATTGGACAGATTGATTTAGAATTGAATATCTGTAAATAGAATTATTAAACTTTTACCAGTCTAAGACCACTTTATAAAGAACTGGGATCACTTCACAGTTTTTGTTCGCAAAAGGTATGAGAAAATATGGGACTACACTGAATCAAAGGACCACTATTGATTACTCCTAATATTTTTTTTGGCCTAAAAAGTATCAGCACGTGTATTTCTTACGTCCTCGATATTTGATACTCAAACGTGCTTCACTAAATGTCAAATAATGAAATGAAAACAAATTAATTAACTAAAAAAGAAAAACAAAAACAAAAACACGTTCCTCATGGCTCACCAAACCTTGAATGGTCTTCAAATGCTGTTGTAGTTTTAGAGGGTGACAGTTTGTAAAATCGATTTCTGTTTTACTTTTTGCATATAATGTTGTAAATATTATACACACTTTAAAAAATAATAATAATAGAAAAAGAATAATTATATTATTCCTTTCCAATTTGAATCTGTACGGACGTTCTTCTCCCTTTTCGAGGAAGAATAATTCTCTTAGGTATCTTGGTTTGTTCACTTAATTACAGTACTTGTTGTTGTTGGGGAGATCCTCTAGTAAAAGAATAATTTTGGTATAACTATCGAGGAGTATAAAAGATTATTACTCTCTTCAACTCTATATTATACAGTTAATCACAACATTCTCTTCAACTCAAAATTTTATCCAAAAAAAAAAAACATTCACTACAACTCTATATTATACAGTTAATTACAATATACATTTATTTATTAGGGTCCAATATATGCAATGTTATTTATGAATCCGACTGATGACTCCGTTTGAATAAACCGGTAGAAACAAAAAGAGTGATTAAACCAATAGAAGGCTGTTTGAAAATGAGTAGTTAGAACCAATGGTTAGCAAATGCCAATAAGTAATTCTATTTGAACTAAGTAATTATACGTTCATCCATAACTTCAGACGATTGTTTCAACCACTGATTTTTATATCCCTGATTTCAAAAAGAATTGTGATTGAAAACAAATAAAGAACTGCCAATGTAACGGCTCGCTTAATTTATCAATCAAACACAATAATATATTATATATATTATAATAGTCAAATATATATATTAATATAAAGTATTAAAAAGTTCATCAATTTGGAGGATAAAAGTTTATATAAAGAAAAGTGTTATGAGTTCACTTCGTCTTCTATATTGAACAGCCTATCAAAGAGTTGCTTTTTCAAGTAATGTGTAGTTAAAAAACAAATATTCATCAGTATGTTTAGGAAAAATCCTATATTATATGGCTTAGACTTAGTTAATTGGTAGAGTTAGAGAATTTAGGATGAAACTTTAGAGTGTAGGCATGAGTTTTCCAAAGATTCCTTATACAATTCCATTAGATAAAAAATACAAAATATCATGTTACATAAATATTTTGTAAACAAAAACATTATGTTATAATACGTTGAAAAGATGATTATAAATTTTATAATGTCTGACCGATAAAACATAATGCATAATCTAAACCTTATTATGTCGGATTAGAAAATAATCTAGAATTGAGCATTTAAGGACTTGACCAAATGGACTTATCTAATCATTATACTGATTTTTTTCACACAAAAAACGATTGATTCTCTTGTTTATTTTTATAGAATGGCCTATATACTGACAAAACACATTATAACATGACATTGTATTACCACTGACCATCTAACCCAATAAAAAGAGATACACCAATGAAATATACAGTCAAAAGAAGCATACCCTTCACGGGACATCAATGATATAGATTTGTTTGCTCCCCAATTCTAGAATAATTGACCCTACACTCGTTGATTAGTCTTGCTCAAACGATAATACCCATTAGAAAGATATACAATTATTTAGAAGATCCTGAAACTGTGGTTACAACATTTAAACTATGTTAAATATACAGTAGATTTGACAGTATTTTTTGCTGTAAAGTTGCAAGAAGAATTATAATTATCTTCTATTAAAGGAAAGTTTCAGAAAATACACTAACTATTATTATCTATATTATACTTAAAATTAAATATTGGGATCATTTGGATGTGATAGGGTGGATAAAATATTCGTAAAATCTGATTTGATCTGCTATTTACTTTAATTCGATCCAAAAATTTCGAATATCCATAAAGTTTTGGAGTAAAACAAATAGCAAAATCTAATATCTGTTAAAAAAAAACAAATACCACATATCATTTTTTAAAATATCGGATATCAATTCCGATTCGTATCTCAATATATATATATATATATATATATAAATCTTCATTATGTATTCATATACCATATTATAAATAGTTTGGTGCACGTTTATATATTTGGAGAGGAATAAAATGTAACATGTATTGTTTTATATATTATTTTTGTGATATTATGGTTTTCAATCATATGATATACTATGAGTTTAGTTGTTGGAATTAATTTGATTAAAAGGGATATCTGAGTGTCGGGATGTCAAAAAATCTCCAAATCAAAACAGATTACAAAATTAGATATCCGACTAAAACAGAGCAGATCAAGAATATTACAAATTTTTTGAGTATCCGCTTAGTGTCTACCCTATTTAATATATATTTCTTATAATGTAATTTGATGTAACCCATCAACCTTTTTAAAAACTAAATCGAATAAGACGAGTTTTTTTCTAGGATAATCAGACATGAATGATTCATGATATTTTTGTTTAATTGTGTGATAATTGTAATGAAAATATCAACATTTTAACGTCACTAATAATGGTCATTAAAACCACTGATGATTTGATTTTATATTCTTTATCTTTTCTTGTGTATATGAAGCTTTCATCTGGTAACGTGCTCATCCTTTTGGTATTGTGCTTTGTATAAAAAGATCTATTTGATATATAAAAATATATATGGGCCTGTAGGGTGAGTAATGGTAACTGGGTTTGCGAATAATGAGTATAAGGCCTTTTAATAAATGGGCCAATTCAAGCTACAAACAGTGTTGAAACTTGAAAGTCCCACATCGTCCAATACTAGAAAAGCTGCACAAGTTCCTCTCCTCTAAAATCCGGTCATCTCGACAAATTTCCCGACATAATTCTGCCGTTCATAAAGTTGCCTTCTTCTTTCCCAGAACAGAACTGTGCAATAATTCAGAGCTTGAATCGCTTCTAATTTCTACTTGATTGAGCAAGAAAACAAAAAATACATAAAGAGAAGACATCGATATAACAAGTTCAGTTCCGATAAGGAACCTACATCTCGCCGGAGTTCAAACTAGAACTCGATTCCACTAATCAACCGGAGAACTCAAATCCGAGCAATCCTATCTCTTTACAATCTCTCTTCACTTTCTCACTCAACACACTTCTTTGCTCTCTGTAAACCCATAAAGAAAACCGTAAAACAGCTCAACAACTTGAGACTGTAAACCTTGAGAAAAAATGAAGCATAACAGAATCTTATATAATGATTCAGTTATGAATAACAACAGAAGAAATCAAAAACGAACTAACCTAGCTCGCTCAAGTAAAGAGAAGTGAAGAACCTTCTGTAAAGTAAACTTGATTCGATGTGGAATGTGGTTCAATGAGCAAATTTTCGGTTCGATTCTAAACCATGTCAATTGAACCAAACCGTAATTAAACCACTGCTATCTTGTTTTTGACTTGAAATCTTCTGAATCTCAAAGAGACTCTACCATACTTAGCATAAACACTCTTGATCTTGGCTACAAATCTTCAATTCTCCACCTTAGACAAGATATGATAAATACTTGGTGGATCATACAGATACTTAGATTAAGTCTCTGCAACATGAAGCATCTTCAATGCTTCACGTAGCTTCCAAACAGGTAGAACTTTCGTGAAAATGTCTGCAAGATTACTTGCAGATGGTATTTTCACAACTTTGATTATGCCTTCTTCAATTTCATCTCTAATGAAATGAACTTGACAACAACGTGTTTAGTTCTGGCATAAAACACTGCATTCTTGGCTAGTGCTATAGCACTTTGAGAGTCACTATTTAGTTCCACACTGCCTTGATAAAAACCAAACTCTTTTGTTAAACCCTTCAACCACAAAGCTTCCTTTGCTGATTCTGATAAAGCTACATACTCAGCTTCCGTAGTTGACAATGCTACCACTGATTGTTGAGTAGATTTAACGTTCCCTCCTACTGTGAAGACCATGCCTGTGATTGATTTTCTACTGTCAGTGTCTGCTGCAAAATCTGAATCGCAATATCCTTTGATGTTAAATCTCCCTTCTTCTGATAGCTTAGACCAACATTTGAAGACCCTTTTAAGTACCTGAGAATCCATTTTACTGCTTACAAGTGTCCCTTTATTGGCTTGGACATAAATCTTCTTACGATTCCAACAGGATAGGTCATGTTTGGTCTTGTCCCTATCATAGTGTACATGAGGCTTCCTACAACACTTTGATATGGAACTGTCTTCATGTACTTCTCTTGTTCTTTTTCTTCTTTCTCTGAGGCTGCTTTTAGTTTGAAATGAGCTCTAAGAGGTGTGGCAACGACTTTTGACTGATCCATATTAAAATTTTCCAGTACTTTATGAATAGAACTAGTCTGTGAAATATTCATCTGAAACTTCTTTCTGTCTCTTGTTATTTCTATACCTAGTATCTTCTTTGCTTCTCTTAGGTTTTTCATCTCAAACTCGGAATTGAGTAATTTCTTCAAAGCTTGTATCTCCGGCTTGTTAGTGAATGCAATAAGTATATCATCTACATAAAGAAGTAGATAGATATACTTGTTATCTTCAAACTTCTTTAGATATTCACAGTAGTCAAACTGGCTTCTAGAATACCCATGGTGAATCATGAATTCATTGAATCTTCTATTACATTGTCTTGGAGATTGCTTTAGACCGTACAAAGATCTTTTCAACATACATACTTTCTCTGGAAACCTTTTGTCAATGTATCCTTCTGGCTGTTCCATTACTATGTATTCATCAAGATGTCCATGGAGAAAAGCTGTCTTCACGTCCATGTGGTGTAACTCCATATCAAAGTGATTCACCATAGAAAGTAGATACCTTATTGTGACATACTTTACTATGGGAGCAAACACTTCTCTATAATCTATTCCTTCTTTCTGGCTGTAACCCTTTGCTACTAGTCTAGCCTTGAACGTAGGCTTTTCAACTCCTTCTATTCATGCTTTCCTCTTGAATAACCATCTACAACCAATTACCTTCTTGTCTTTTGGTCTATCAATAAGATCCCATGTGTGATTCTTCCATAGAGATTTCATTTCTTCATCTGAGGCATCACTTTTGTCTCGTAAATCAATCGAAGATTTTTGGTTCACTGGGTTTCAGTAATTCGCTAAAGCTCTATCTATAGGAGGGTCAATTCTAAATCATCTATCTGTTTAGAATTAACAAAAATTTGACATCATTGTGATCTAGGACTTTCAACAATGTTATTTTATTGATTTTGTTTTTGCTATTGTTGACAATATTCGATTCTCTCTGACTTTAACTTTGTGTGTGTTGGATCGGGATTTAGGTCGTTGAATACTTTCTTCAAAGGCGTCTTCTGTTGTGTTACTTGTCTATCAAGAAATCTGAAATTACAGAGGAAAACTAAATTTTTTTTTGAAAACTAAAATTCTATCTGGCTTGTCTCTTGGTTCAAGATATATTTTATTGGCATAAGTTATATGGTTTGAAACATTAACAATGTCGGATGTTTGATATGGACTAAAGCGAACTTGTGTTTGTGTTTTTTGTTTTTTTTTCTAACTTTATAAATAAATCAAATAAGTTTATTACACTTTATCGTAAGGTTTTTCTTGCCTTATACATTAAAACCTCAATAAATTAATAATGTTGGGAGTATAATATTTTGTTAATTTATAGTGATATTAATTTATCTATAGATTACTCTTCATTATTTTATAATATAAATTGACAAATATAAATTTATAGTGTCTTTTATTGTTAAAATTCTTTACAAAAAAATAAATTGAGATACTTTTAGACTAATCATTTGGATATCATAAATTTTGTAATTTTGGAATAAAATTTTAATATTTTTTTTGTCAACAATTGGATCGACAAGACCTGATTCATAGTCTAAAATTCACCCTTAAAATCTCTTTTTAAGCTACCATAATGTAGTTGGTAGGAATCGAACTGTGGTGCCAAATCATTAACTGGATCATCCTAATCACCAGACTGAGAGCAAATCGGCAAATTCAATATTTTTTTGTCAACACTGGACCACAACTGGCCGGCCCATTAGCCAAGTTCCTATATAATGTAGGCGGTAGGACTCGATCCCAGGATGTGCAAGTGCACCTGCCTTTAGTGCACTTACCGCCTGCCACTAGACTAAATTCCAGTTGCAGCAAATTCAATAAACATTTTTCTACCATAGATTACAAATACTATAGATAAATACACTTATACTCATAATATACTTAAATTTAAATTTATGAGTAGTGACTATTTTTTTGTCAATCTTACTCATTCATTCGACAAAGGCTCAATCCATAGCCAAATTGCTCCCATTGGAGCTGGCGGGATTTGAACTCACCACCTGGTGCCAAGCTAGATCAGGGGCAAGCCAATTAAACCACTTGCTTCTTGGCGAATAATGACTTCAATTGTCTTATTTTAACAGCCTATAACACTGTTGAAATGAAATCGATACATATTGAAATTTTGAAATCTTACAAAAACTTTGACTATTTATATGACATGTTATACATATATATATATGTATATATATATATATATATGAAAGTTTAGATAATTAGTAATCTACGATATTAATGGGACCATATAATTATATAGAGATTCTAAAAAGTTGTTAATTTTTACACCGGTTCAACTTGGAACAGGAAAATTTTATTATTTTATAGTGTTTATTTGTTTATAGAGATTATACTATATATATATATATTTGTCAACAATTGGATCGAAAAGACCTAATCCATAGTCTAAATATTCTAATTGAAACAGGATGTGACTAGAACTCACCACCTTGTGTCAAGTTAGATTAGGGGCATACCTTGTAACAAAAATAACTCATAATATTAGTTTCCATTCAATGCCTTGAGAACTTATAAATAACAAAAACAAGGAAATTTTTTTTTTATGTTTATTTATTTTCCTTAATATTTGTAATTATACTGCTTAGTTGTGGTTAGAATTATCTAGTTAATTGTTTGAACCAGGTATACTACAAGGAGCTAAATCTACGATTGTGATTAAAAGAGGGAATATTGAGCAAAGATTCTTTAAGAGCTTTTGAAGAAAATAAGTGTATTGCGAAGAAGAGGATGATTGCCGAGTACAGTTTATTGCTCAATGTGTGATGACCAAAAGCGGATCCCTCGTTTGAAGGACCTGCTCCTCTATTCATAAACCATATAGGCGGTTACAAAGTAGATTGAATAAAGGAAAATATACAAATTTCTAGATAAGATCGTATCTAAAAGATTCCTGCTAGATTTTCTGAAATTTTCCATGTCGGAAAAGGAAAATTTCCATTTCTTTGTTTGTTGACGTGTCGCCCGACTTTCTTCAAGTTTCAGTGCTCTTCCAAGAAAGAATTCTTTCGAGTTGAGACTTCGATAAACTTGTCGAGTTCAATACTTAGAATTTTGTCCATTGTTTCCTGTGGATCGAAGTAGGATCTCGATCCACCTCCAATAATTGTCCCGCTCCTCAAGACTCGGAAAACTATTGCCGAGTCGGGAATTTTCTCCGCTTCTAGAATCTTCGGTCCATGTGTCATTCCGTGATTAGGTTATTTGAGGCGGTTTCCTTGATTTCCGTGCGTTGAGTAATTATTACTGTTTGGCATCGCTTTGGTTTTCGGTAAATTCCTATAAATACCGCGCGACCCCTCTTTTACAATTCACTTCATTTTTGCGATAAATCTTTCCAACTTCATTTTTATTTCCTTCTTTATACTTTTCTTCCGACTTCAAAAGTTTTCTGATATACTTCAAGTACTTCAAACGAAAAATGAGTCTGAACGTTGAAGACGGTATGAACGCTGCTCTTGATGGAATGGAGACTCGTCCTTCTAGGGGGATCTTCTAGAGTTACCCGAATTTCTTCCGCACCGACTCAAGACATTGTTGAAGTTCCTTCAAGTTCTGGTCGCGGAACTTCGCGACTTGCAAAAAGGCCAAGGACTGACCCGCCTAGGACTGCTTCTCCTAGAGTTGTTACTCTTGGAGTCGTTACCCGAGGTAATGCTTCCGGTGTTTCTCAGGGGAGAGGAAGGGGCATTCCCGACTTCTGTTTTACCCACAACCATTATGATCCAAGATCAATCTTGGAGTTTTGGACAGAGTGTGCTGATCTAATGCGTCAGATCAGAACATCATTAAAGTGTCTCTCTTCTCCGGATCAAATGGAGAATCGGGAGAAATACGAAGAGGTTGCGTATTTGCTGTTCCGGGTGAGTTCCTTTTCCGAGTTCAGTCCTATCGATTTTTTTTTTTTTGCTTTAAAACTTCTAACTCTGCTTTGTTGAAGTCTTTGTAATTCATCGCCTTTCTGAACAGCATTATGCTACAGTGCGAGAGGTTTCGCGCTAACCCGGACGGGAGTGTCCGGAGGAATTCTGGCTGAGCTGGCCAAACAAAACTCTAAGTAGTGGAGGCGAGGTCTCGACTTACTGCCATCGAAGAAGAACTCACTCATGTGAAAAACGAGTTGAAGGTAGAGCGTGAAAATGTCATCAAATTGGTGGAACAGAATGCAGCTTTGACGGAGTCGCCTAAGTGCGCTGAGTCAGACTAGAACACGACTTTCAAGTCTACTGAGAAGGCCAACGACAAGCATTAGGGGCTCTAAACCGAGTTGGACTCTATGAGGGAGAACTTCTACTCCCGACTTCACCAGGTTCTGAAAGACGAGAAGAAAAAAATCTTCCAAGATCTTCAGGATCAATTTTCCGAGCACTTCAACTGAATTGTTACTCGATTTAACGATTTGGATAGGAACCTCGAGGCTCGGTTGGCTTATGCCCAATATCTTGGGTTAAAGAGTGCTTTCAAACTGCTCTCTACTCGGGGCGTCAACATTCCTTCAGCACTTATTAATTCGATGACTGCTTAAGTGAACGAGTCTAAGGAAGTTGTCGACAGGGAGAACTTGACGCCATTACTCCCTAGAGACTTGATCGTTCTAATTTTCGAGATTGGGGAAGCGTTAGAAAGCAAAGATCAGACTAGGAATTAGCATTCCTCTTTTTTTTGTCTGAATTTTTGGATTTTTCATAATAATTCCTTTGATTCTTGTAACCACCGTTTGGTTTTTTATAAGTCATCTCTTTTATCCTTGTAATCGAAGTTTAGTTTTTTTATAAGTCATCTCTTTGATCTTTGTAATCGGTAATTGCCTTGTAATTATTCACCTGTATAATGAACAACATTGTTATTTTGTTAATATGATATTTTAATTTGTTTCGATTTCGAATTCCGAATATGAGAACTTATTAAAAAATGTTGTCTCGTAATTTGTATGATAATTGGACAAGTACAAAGCTTAACTCCCGAGGTCTTTTCTTGTTTCTGCACGTTAGTTACTTTTCTCTCCTAAGTTTAAAAGTTCGATCCCGATTGTTAGGAAGAGAAGTTTCACTGTTTGGCATTTTAAGCTGAGATTTTTAGACTCAGTTTAAGTTTTAAGAATTTCAACCTCGGAAACAAACTTGATAGCAATGTTGTTTTTGTTTTTTTGTTGAGAATGTTTTTTTATGTGTACGGAACTACGTGCTGTCTTTATTTAGGAACTTAATCTCGCTAATCTGTACGAAACTATGTTTCATTTATTGAGGATTTGACCTCGGGAAATCTATACAAAGTTATGCTTTGTCCTTGTGTGGGATCTCGATCCCATATTTGCAAGAACTTGGTCTTGGCTAAGTGTGAGAATTAGATCTTGTGTTTGTTTGTGAGAACTAGGTCTTCGTTTTAGGATTTGCGAGAGTTAGATCTTGCCTTTTTGTGCGAAGAGTTAAGTTTTGATTTTTGTGAGAGACTAGGTCTCGGCTTTTAGTGAGGTTTGAGAATTGGTTCTATTATTTACGAGTTTAGAGACTTGACGAGATTTTAAGACTCGGCTAAATTGAGCAGGATTTTATGACCCAACGAGGTTTTAAGACTCAGCTTTTGAGGTTTTAAGACTCGGTTTTTAATGTCTTTGCGAGAATTTGATCTCGTCTTTTCGGGAGTTAGGGTGTAACCTTTTTTTTTTTTGCAAACTTGAAATGGGAACTTATAAAAATTTTATTTAGTTATAACCTGAGATGGGATCAAGCCAAGACGTAGTTCTAATTACATAATTAATTAGATGAGGATGCATCAAGTAACACATCTAAATTGCCAAGTTGGCGTATCTTCAATAGTAATATCGCTTCAAGTTGATGGAGTTCCAACTTTGCGGAACCATCTCTCCTTCCATAGTCGCGATCTTGTAGACTCCTGGTTTTACGATTTGGCAGATGATATACGGCCCTTCCCAGTTGGCACCGAGTTTTCCTGCATTAAGTTCAGCAGTGTTTTGCAACACTTTCCGGAGAAGTAGATCTCATAATGCAAAATGTCTTCCATGAACTTTCTTATTGTAGTACTTTGCAGCTTGCTGTTGATAGTTCTGTACTCAGAGAAGTGATTCGTTGCGTTCTTCCTCCAAGTCGTCGATGCTGGTTTCCATTGCTTCATTGTTTGAATTTTTGTCTTCGGGAAAGCGTTCTCGATGCATAGTTGGTACCACTACTTATGCTGGGGCCATTGCTTCCATTGCGTGAGAATGAGAGAAAGGAGTTCATCTTGGTGTTGTCCGATGTAACCATAACACGCCATCCAACTCGGAAGCCCAATTTCATTTCTTTTCTGAAAGCCTTTCCTTTATTCATCTATGATCTGCTTGTTCATTGCCTCGGCTTCTCTGTTTCCTTGTAGGTTTTGAGGAGTAGATTTGCTCACTCGGATGTTCCATCTAGAACCAAAGTTAGTGAACTTTGGTGAGATGAATTAAGATCCATTGTCTGTTATAATCTCGTAATGTAGCCCATATCGGCATATTATGTTCTTCCACACGAACTTGAATACGTCTCTGTCTTTGATGTGTGAATAAGCCTCTGCTTTGACCCATTTCGAGAAGTAATCTGTCATGACAAACATGAAGTTATTTTGCCGAGATGATGGCAACAGTCCGACTATGTCCATTGCCCATCGCATAAATGGATACGGCATAGCTGCTGAAGTTAGTTCTTCAGTTGGGGTGAGAATGATATGCCCATATCACTGACATTTGTCACACTTCTCTGCATATTGAGCACGATCCTTCGCCATTGTCGGCCAATAATACCCGAGAGTTCGGATCTTGTGCACGAGTGATCTTCCAGTGTTGTGATTTCCACCAGCTCCATCATGTGTCTTTTTCATGATTTTGTTGATCTCGTCACCATGGATGCAAGTGAGGAGATTTCCGTTTGTACTCCGCGGGTACAATTTTCCATCAACTTGGGCATAGAAAGAGCATTTTTCCTTGAGCCGGTGAGTTTCCCACCTGTCCTCTGGGGTTTCTCCATCCATAATGTTCGCAAGAATCTTGTCTCGCTAGTCGATCTTCTGTTCGTTGGGCTATTCAATATTTGGCATCTTGGTGTCAGAGTTACTCCTTGTTTCAGTAAGTGCCGAGACGAGTTCAACGTCTTCTTTCGGTAAACTTATACTCGGTTGGTCTACGACTGGTATTTTCTACCTTTAAAAGGGATCTTTTGTGGATGCAAGAGCTGCTAAGGCGTTAGGTGAAGTGTTCTCAGATCTAGAAATCTTTTTTACTTTGAATTTCAGATCCTTTGTCAAATCCTTGATGACTTTGGGGTATGCTTTCATCCGATCGTTCTTTGTATCATAGCCTCTATTCACTTGGTTGAATACTAGTTGAGAATCATAATAACATTCTACTTCGGTTGCTCTAATCTCTTTGGCCAGCCTGATCCCTGCGATCAATGCCTTATATTCTGCTACGTTGTTAGATGCCGGAAATGCAAATCGGAATTATTGCTCCAAGATTTCTTCTGTCGGACTTTAAAGTCAGATTCTGATTCTCGAGCCATGTTACGATGATGATCTGTCAATGTAAATCTTCCAAGTTCAAAGAACTTTTTCTGACTCTAAAGGTTCCAAGTTAAGAGCCAGCTTAATTAGAAAGTCAGCTAGTACTTGAGACTTCGCACTCGTTCTTCCCTTAAACTCGGTGTTTTATTCACTTAATTCGATGTCCCACTTAGTCAGTTTTCCGGACTTGTTTGGACTTTGTAGAATCGTTCGTAATGAGTGATTGGTCAACACAATGATAGTGTTAGACTAGAAGTAAGGTCGTAACTTCCTTACCGAGATCACTACTGCTAATGCAAGTTTCTCCGTAGTCGGGTATCTGGTTTTGGCTCTGTCCAAAGACTTGCTTGTGTAGAAAATTGGGTGCTAGGTTCCTGTGTCATCTCGAACTAGCACGCTGCTCACTTCTGATGCGGATACTGCAATGTATAGGTATAGTGGCTCTTCGTTTTCAAGTTTTGCAAGAATTGGCGGAGTTGAAAGATACTCCTTTAACTCAAAAAGGCATTCTCGCACTTTTCTTCCCACTTGAACTCTTTCTTTCCCCGCAACAAGTTGTAGAATGGGAGACACTTATCCGTTGAGCGCGAGATAAACCGATTTAGCGTGGTTATTGTTCAATTAGCCTTGGAACCTCTCTTTGTTGTTCAGAGAAAGTAGCTCTTGGATTACTTTTATTTACTTTAGGTTTGCTTCTATTCCTCGTTGAGTGACTATGTAGCCGATAAATTCTCCCGAGGTTACTCCGAAGGTGCACTTTGCCGGGTTTAGCTTCATATGATACTCGTTGAAGGTTTGAAAACATCGTGCTAGATGTTCAACGTGATGTTCAGCTTTAAGAGACTTGACTAGCATGTCGTCAATGTAAACTTTCATTGTTTTTCCGAGTTGATCGGTAAAACTTTTATTGACCAGTCTCTGGTAAGTCGCTCCGGCATTGTTTTAACCGAATGGTATTACTTTATGGCCGTAAGTTCTGTGATAAATGCAGTTTTCTCCATGTCGTCGGGGTGCATCCGAATTTGATTATATCCCGAGAAGGCATCCAGAAATAAAAGGAGTTCGTTTCCAGCAGTTACCTCGACAATTCCGTCGATATTTGGCAGTTAGAAACTATCCTTTGGACAAGCTTTGTTGAGGTCAGTGAAGTCCACACATACTCGCCATTTTCCGCTCTTCTTGGGAACGACTACAGGGTTAGCTAACCATTCTAGAAATTGGACTTTGAAGATTGATCCGGCTTCAGTTAGCTTTTTGACCTCCTCAATTACAGCCTTTGTTCTTTCTGGCCCTATCTTTCTTCGTTTTTGCTTGATGGGCTTGTAAGTCGGATCAACGTTCAATTTGTGGCTTGTAATCTTTGGATTGATTCTGGGTATATCTTTAGCTATCCATGCGAATGTCATTACGTTTTGTTCCGGAAGTTTTATCAACTTGTCTCAGATCGGCTTATTCAAGTTGACCCCAATGCTCACACATTTAGACGGGTCTATTAGGTCGAAATTGATGAGTTCGACGCTAGATTGGTCTGGTTTTTCAGGAACGGGAAGTTCCGTCAATACTTTGCTTTTCACAGTCACCGTGATCATGCTGGATTTGTTCTGTAACTTTAACACGACGATAAAACATGTCCGAGACATCTTTTGATCTCCTCAAAGCATGTAAACTCCTTCGCTTATTGGAATCTTGACACACTGATGGTAACTTGACGAGATTGCTTTCATCGTATGAATCCAAGGTGTTCCAAGGATCATATTATAAATCGGCGGTTTATTTATTACCAAGAATTTGTTCCATCGGGTAACTCTGGCAACTCGGACTGCTAACTTGATAGTTCCGATTGCATTTATCGTTCTTCCATCGAATGTAGTCAGCGTTTTTTCCACAGGTTTGAGTCGTGCGTCTAGTAAATCCATTTTATCCAACGTCTCCTTAAAGATTAGATCTACCGAGCTGCTTGTATCGATTAGAATCCGAGATACGTCGTAGTCGGCTACTCGTAATTTTACGACTAGCGAGTCGTTATATGGGAAGCTTACTCCTTCAACATCCTTGGTGGTGAATGTAACTTTCGAGTCAACCGATCTTAAGCTTTCTTAGACTAGATCAAGGTTGAGTGCTGCTACAACCTTCCGTTCGTACCTCTTGATCGATCTTATAGTATCGTCATAAAATTGTAATCTTCTCATGATTACATTGACCTCCACTCTTAGGGATCCTGATTCTTTGGTTTTCCCATCGTCTTTTTGCCAGTTTTGGTTTTTCTTTGATACTACTGTCCTAGTTTGCTGCTTTGTAAGCTGCTTCTCGCAACTCGGCTTCTTTTCATTTTTGTGCTTTGAACATTTGAGTTTCTTCTTCTGAGAGATTCAACTCTCCCTTGATGAACTTTACGGCAAGTAGTTCTTACAGCTATTTACACTTCGAAGTGGAATGACCGGTCCTATTGTGAAAGACACAATATTCACTTTGGTTGTAAGTGTTGTTGAACGACTTCTTACGAGCTAGGCTGTCAGTTTCGCCGACTTGAAAAGTTGTTGCCGAGATTGCATTTACTCTATAATTGTGTTGTCTCGGCTCATGATATTCTTCTTTCGACTTCTGTTCCTGAATCTCGATGAATTTTCTATGTTCTGGCGAGGATTTGCTTTTCCTCTACGTAATCAGCATGACTTGCTGCTCTACAAAGGGCATCTGAGATCGTACTAGGTTGATTTATGAAAATATTTCTTCTAAAGGCCTTATCCGTAACCATTCCAGTTCATAAAGCCTCGATAGCCATGTCGTCAATGACTTTTGCTTTAGTCAGGACTTCAAGGATTCGTTAAACCCTTGCTTTAAAGACCACAACTCTGCTGTAGAAGTATCTTGGTTAACGAATAGGCGTATTGCCTAATGAACAACTAGATAAGTTGATTGAAGCTCTCGACCAATCCAGTTGGTAACTTGGTGAACCATACTAGGGCATCACTAGTTAGATTCTTGGCGAAGAGGGTGCAGTAAGCTGCGTCCTCCTGGTCGGGATTATAAGTTGTCTCGTTCATTATGACGTTGAAAGCGCTCATGAATTCAATCGGATTAGTGGTTCCGTCGTATGTAGGACACCTTATTCTTGGTCCTCAGTTTACATAGACCCTTTTTAGTCTTGGCGTGAAGGGTGAGTTCCGAGCTTGAGCTAAAATTCGCCTAATCTCTGGTGCTGAGCTGGTAGCTTGATGGAACTGAGATCGAGTGTCCTCCATCATCCTGTATACAACTCATGCGTCCATTCTAGTCGGCGTTTGCTATCCTGATGCGTTCGGCATTGTAGTCTGCCTTGGTCCCATCATGTTGGTTGGTTGTGGACTCGGTACTGCTCCAAACAGATTTCTTTAGACGCTAGCCAATACTTCTCCATCTGGCCTATTGTTTTGTGTAGACAGGAGGCTACTCTCGTTTAGACGAGATTCAATTCTATCGAATCTTTTCGAGTTTCTTCGATCAGAAGTCTAGAATTGCGCTATCATGTTGCGCACCAAATTTTTGATCGAAAGTGGTCCTTGAGGCGGACCGGGGAGGGTTCAACTTCTTGAGAGTTTTCTCGATTCTCCTCCTGAGTTTGAATAGAGTTCAAGGACGATTCGAGAGTTGGATCAGTGTTTTCTTGGAAGTTAAGGTCCCTCCTTTCATGTGAGCCGATGGTTACTTTGTCTTCCACCATCCTTTGTTTCGCGTGCAGTCCTTGTTCTCTTGTAAAGAATTCCTTCGATGTCTTTCCCATAAACGGCGCCAACTGTTCGAACTGAGTCTAGCACAAGGAGCTAAATCCATGATTCTGATTAGGGAAGATTGCGCAAGGATTCTTTAAGAGCTTTTGAAGAAAAGAAGTGTATTGCGAAGAATAAGATGATTGCCGAGTACAGTTTATTGTTTAATGTGTGATGACCAAAAGCAGATCCCCTGTTTGAAGGACCCACTGCTCTATTTATAGACGATAGAGGCGGTTACAAAGTAGATTGAATAAAGGAAAATATACAAATTTCTAGATAAGATCGTATCTAAAAGATTCTTGCTTGATTAATAGGAAAATTTTCATTTCTTTGTTTGCTGACGTGTCGCCCGACTTCCCTCAAGCTTCAGCGCGCTTCCGAGAAGGATATCTTCCGAGTTGAGACTTCGATAAACTTGCCAAGTTCAATACTTAGAATTTTGTCCATTGTTTCCCATGGACCGATGTACGATCTCGGATCCACCTCCAACATTAATGATTCTGGTATTAGGAGTTCAAATTATGTTGGATCAGTTGATTGAAGAAGTAGATGAACGAGAAACAAGCAAGAAATCTGCAAGAAGAAGTAGCAAAAAGACATAGAGTCGAAGAGAGATCTTCTGAGCTTAAGCAATCTCGCACATACCCTTGAGCAAGAAGAAGCGATCAATTACTTAGAACTTTAACTCTGGTTTCTCAATCGTGAACACCATTCGATTGAGTCATTGTCACAGAAGAATCGAAATACAGAGCAAAAAGAGAAGAAGATGAGAAGCAACGAATTAAGAATAAGAAGCTCAGCTCATTAATGGAGATTCATCGAAGATTTTGTATCTTCTTTATCTCTAACAAACAGCTTTTTCTGATCCTTATCCATCCGCTTCTCTTTCTCTTGCTGTATATATATATGTATATTGATACATATATTTTTCTTATGTGAAAGCCCATTTGGTAAATCGTTTTGGTCCTTTACAAATTTGGGCCTCGATCTGATCCACTTAAAATTTTGTAATCAAAACCCAACAATTTCTTCTCACTATAGTTAGTAGATTAATAAAAGATTTAAAGAGTGAGGTTTTGACTTTAGATCGGTTACATTCGATATGATTGGTGAGAAAAAAAAATATTTGTAAATATATTATAGTTCCAAAGCCCTACCTTTGCTACTTTTGCCGATAACACCATCGTTAAAAGCGTCTCTTTCATTGTACGGTGATTTTAGTTTCTTTGCTTTATTGAAAATATAAATAAAGGATATCATTATTATATAATTTGTGTCTTTTTTTTTTTGATAGAATACTTATAACTTGCCTAGCAAAGGGAAGGGAAACAAGAACCCTAGAGCTCCGGCTGTCGTGGTGTTTATTGGCGGGGATAAATCGGCTTTTTACTTCGTGGATTTTGCTGCAGTTCAAGATACTTTGTGGGATTTTGATGGTCGACATTACTTCTACCGATGCACCATTCAAGGAGCTGTTGATTTTATCTTTGGCACTGCCAATCACTTTACAAGGTGTGAGATCTCTTACATTCTCAATTGTCGGTTTTTATTATTGTAGGACAATAGAACATATGAGATCCGGACCAAAAATCGATTTATGCTAACTTAGGGGGTTTATTGGAAGGTGGATTTTAATGGATTTAGAATTCCATATAGAATTTTTTAGATTTTAAAATCAAAGAAAGTCAATTTTAAAATCAATAGACTAGATTTCAAAATTAAACAATGCTTGAATAACACGTGATTTATATATGAATATCAAAATCAATGCTTATATCACACATGATTTGAATATGAATTTTAAATTATTGATTGAATAACACATGATTTTGTAAGGATTTCTAAATCTATCAAAATCCATTAAAATCCACCCTCCAATAAACCCCCTTAGGTAGTAAATGGTAACACAAATTAGTTAATTCAGCTGGATTCAGCCCATTCCATAATTCAGCTGTTACCATTTGCACATACATCAATTTTACAATTTTTATTATTTAAATAAAATATACAATTAATTATAAATAACAAAATTTGTGTATTCTTGTGTTACATATGGACATTTAAGTATTCGTTTGGGTTCGAATCCGACTTTCAAGTTTTTAATTTACTCTCTTAATATATATTCAGACGTTTTCTGAATTGAGTTTAGATCGATATAGATCGAGTATGATTAGATTCTGGTTGTTTGTTAAGGATCCAAATTTTATTTAAAAATTCATCTCATTCGGTTTGGATTTATGTATTTAGAAAAAAAAACTAACTAGGATTAAATAATAATAATAATAATAAAAGTCTAACAAAATTCAAAATCTAAATAAGAGTTTGAATATTTTGAATTTTTTTAAATTGGGGTACAATATTATTTATTTATTAATTAAATTAATATATTAAATTCCACTAAATTCAGCCATATTCTGCTGTTATCATTTGATTTTAACTTATTCCACTAGATTCCGCCAAAAAGAAAAAAAAATTCCGCCAGATTCTACAATTCAGCCAGATTCAGCTGTTACCATTTGAACATTTAGTATACTAGATTATACGAGTTTGTGCCAAAAAAAAATCTTAAATGACCATATTTTGCAATTGTAAAATAAATGCAAATTAATATCATCAACTTTAAAGTCAATGCAATATTTTACCCATGATTTAGTTAGGTACTAAGTTGTGAGTTCGAATTTAACCATGTTCCAGTTTGAAAACTTAGGCTATAAATCAGGTTTTGTCTAGATCTAATAATTACTTGTTGACAAAAAAAATATAATATAACTTTTTGTCATTATTATCAATATGTTAAAAATATGATAAATAATATATATTAAATCGATATCCTGATAATAAGAAATCAAATCTATTTTAAAATTTTTTGAAAATCTAACTGTTATGTGATAGCAAAAACCTTTTTAAATTTGTAGGTGTTATACTGCATTTAATTTATAGTTGATGGTATTTATTTGTATTTATTTTACTTGGAGAGTTAAATTGCAAAATATGGTCACTTCAAAAATATTTTTTGCTTTTTTTGTCCAAAACTCTAGATAATACGAACCAATTATTCTTTATTGAACATCACAAACGGAAACTGATCCTTAGAATCCAAAAATAAGAAGAATGGCCTTTTGATTATCGTTTATTAAAATTCTATCTAGAAATCGTCACATACATACATGTAAACATATTTTTATATTTTGATGAAATATGTGTTATCATGACGAATATAATTAACTGAATATTATGAACAATTCTGGTATAATCAAAGTAGATAAAACAAGTTATGCTTTTGGTTGGCTTTTAGGGGTGTGTGATACAAGTGCTAGGTAAGCTACTAGAACCGGGACTAACCGGTTACATAACGGCTCAAGGACGGTCTAATCCATACGATACGAACGGATTTGTCTTCGTAGATTGTGTTGTATTTGGAACAGGCACGGCTTTTTTGGGTAGACCATGGCGTGGTTACGCGAGAATGATCTTTTACAACTCAAACTTGAGCAATGTAGTTGTTCCTCAAGGATGGGACGCAATGAGATTTGTTGGCCACGAAAACCAGCTGATGTTTGCAGAACTTGAATGCTATGGAAGAGGATCAAACACAACAAAACGTGTTAAATGGCTTAAAACGAAGTTGAGTGGTTCGATTGTCCAAAGTATATCTGGTCTCAGCTTTATTAATAGTGATCGGTGGGTTGAAAATTTGCCCATCCTTAATTGATCTCTCTCTAGTTTTGCTTGTCTATTGTTTAGAGTTCTTATTGATCATTCCCTATTATTTAGTTTTACAAAATGTATTGAATTATTATGTTTTTTTGCCATTTAGCCTTACATTTACATTTAAAATAACAAAACAATTCATACGTGAGATAACAACATTGTCCTAGAACAGCATTATAATGGACGGTATTATTTATGGACGGTATTAATAATCACATTAAAAAATTCGAATAAGTTACAACATTTTCTTAAATCGTTTTCTTAATTCGAAGAACAGCACTAGTAAATTTTCTTAAATCATTTTCCCAAACGAATAAAAAGTCTCGATGATTACAACCTCCAACTTACCACAATCACAAAGATTACAACTTTCATTTTAGTTTCTGATTCTCATACAAACCATGATAGTGTTACCAAATCTAGAAACAAAGCAAGACTTTCCAGTTTCTTTTTAATATTCTTACACAATCAATTACCCAGAAATAGTCTAAAGTAATAAAATCTTCATAAAAACATTTACAAAAATTGAAAAAAAAACACATTAATCTCACTGCCTTGTTAAGTAATCTATTTCCTCCACTACTCTCATTTCCCCTATAAATTCTCTCATTCTATTGAACTCATGTTTTAATATCATCATCAATGGATCAGAAATCTGTAATAATGAGAACTCATCGACTTTTGGTCGGTCTCATCGCTCTTTGCTCCTTTTGTCTACCTCATCTCATTGAAGCAAAACCATTCAAAGTGTATCAACATGTGTTCGTGGATCAATTAGGCCATGGAAACTTCACAACAATACAAAAAGCTATCGATTCAGTCCCAGTCAACAATCGCAGTTGGTTCTTCATCAACGTTAAAGCCGGCCTTTACAAGTTAGTACTCAGTGTTGCCTCATTCTATAGTTGATAAATACGCAAAAGTGTCATGTAACGTTTTCCTTCTATGTCTTTGTAATAAGAGAGAAACTAAAGATACCATACGATAAACCATACATAGTCATAATTGGAGCTGGAAAAAGGTTAACAAGAGTTGAATGGGACGATCATGAGTCAATTGCTCAAAGCCCTACCTTTGCTACTTTCGCCGATAACACCGTCGTTAAAGCCATCGCTTTCGTTGTATGGTGATTTTAGTTTCTTTGCTTTATTGAATATATAAATAAAGGATATCATTATTACAAAATTTGTGTTTTTCTTTTTTGATAGAATACTTATAACTTACACAGCAAAAGGGAGAGAAACAAGAACCCTAGAGCTCCTGCTGTCGCGGCGTTGGTCGGTGGGGATAAATCGGCTTTTTATTTCGTAGATTTTGCTGGAGTTCAAGATACTTTGTGGGATCTTGGAGGTCGACATTACTTCTACCGATGCGCCATTCAAGGGGCCGTTGATTTTATCTTTGGCGCTGGCCAATCACTTTACAAGGTGTGAGATCTCTTACATTCTTACTATAAGAATTGTCAGTTTTTATTATGGTAGGACAATAGAACACATGAGATCTGGACCAAAAAACCATCAAAATGACATATCTTGCAATTTAATCTTTCAAATAAAATAATTACGAATCAATAGCATAAACTTAAGTTAATGCAATATAACTTTCGGTCATCATTATCAAGTTTTAAGAAATATGGTAAATTAAATATATTAAATCGAATTCTTGATAATAAGAAATCCAAATGTATTCTTAAAAATTGTCGAATTGCTCTCAGTTTGGTGGTTAGGATGATCCAGCTAATGACTTGATACCAGGGTTCGATTCCTAACCGCTGCATTATGGTAGCTTAAAAAAGAGATTTTAGGTGTGGGCTTTAGGCTAAGGATCGAATCGTGTCGATTTGATGTTGAAAAAAAAAAAAAAAAAACAACTCTTAAAATTTTGAAAATCTAATGTATGTGATCGTAATTTGTTTTTTAAATTTGTATAGGTGTTATATTGCATTAAATATAGAATTGATGGTATTTATTTTATTTGGAGGGTTAAACTGCAAAATACGGTTATTTTGAGTATTTTTATTTGTTTTTTTGTGCACAAAATCCTATATTATACAAACCAATTATTTATTGATTGAACGTCTCTAACATAAACTGATCCTTAGAATCCAACAATAAGAAGAATAGCTCTTTGATTTATCATTAATTAATATTCCTTCTAGAAATCGTCACATACATGTAAACATATTTTTATATTTTGATGAAATATGTGTTATCATACTGAATACATTGAACTGAATATTATGAACAATCGTGGTCTAGTCAAAATAGATAAATAGTTGTGTTTTTGGTTGGCTTTGTAGGGGTGTGTGATACAAGTGCTAGGTAACTTATTAGAACCGGGACAAAAGGGTTACATAACGGCTCAAGCACGGTCCAATCCAAATGATGCGAATGGATTTGTCTTCGTAAACTGTCTCGTATTTGGAAAAGGTTTGGCTTTCTTGGGTAGACCATGGCGTGGTTACGCGAGAGTGATCTTTTACAACTCAAACTTGAGAACTGTGGTTGATCCTCAAGGATGGAACGCAATGAAGTTTGTTGGCCACGAAAACCAGCTGATGTTTGCAGAGCTTGGATGTTATGGAAGTGGATCAAACACAGGAAGACGTGTGAAATGGCTTAAGACGAAGTTGAGTGAATCCACTGTCCAAAGTTTAGTTGGTCTCAACTTCATAAATCGTGATCGGTGGGTTGAAAATTTGCCCATCTTTGTTTGATCTCTCTCTAGTTTGCTTGTCTACTATTTAGAGTTCTTATTGATCATTCCATATTATCTAGGTTAACAAAATGTAGTAACTTATTATGTTTTGTGCCATTAAGCTTTGACATTAACATGCATTCATAATACTGTTAACAACTCATATATGAGGAAACGATACAATGGTGAACAAAACAACATAGCTTTGTAATTTTTACCAAGAATGAATCGTGTTCGAATAGTAGAACAAATAAAACTTAGCATAGTAGTAATACACTACCTAAGTTCAAATATTTCTCATCACATTATATGCGGTATTTAAGAGATTTTACGTGTTTTCTTTAGTTTTTGATGTAAACGAAATTAGGAAAATAGTAGCAAGCTGCCTCAGATTTTATAATAGGTGTTTTATAGTAGAAATCTCATTAACACATGCAGTTGTTTATTTCTCCTTTGTACACTCACCACTTAAGCATGAAGCAAAAATTAAGAATTTAGTGGTTGAAAGAATAGGATCAAAAACATTATATCACAACTACCCCTGGACGTTCGGATTTTCGGGTCGGGTCCTTTTAGGTTCGATTCTTTCGGTTCCAAAATATTTATGCCCATATAGTACCGTTACTATTTCGGTTCGGTTTCGGATCGGTTCCGGTCCAAATTTAAAAAACTTGAAACTTACCCGAATATTTAAATAACCGATAAATATCCCAAAAAATGCTTAAAATACCAAAACAAATACTTAAAAATATCATAAAGATATCTAAAAAAAGGGAAAAAATATTTTTGAATACCTAAATATTCAAAAAATATGTGAAAGTATCTAAAATTACCAAAAAAAATACTCATAAAATACTCTAAAAATACATAAAAATCTATAAAGTCGGATTTTCGGGTACCCGTTCGATTATCGGTTTGGATCCGAGTTCGGATCCGATTCTTCGGGTCCTAAATTTTTGTACCCGTTCGGATATTTAAGCATTTTAGATTCAAGTTCGGGTTTTCCTTTTCAAGTCGGATCCAAATTCAATTTTTCGGGTCCTTTTTATGCCAGAGGCCTAATCACAACATTGTCCTATATCAGCAAGCATTCAACACCATCACAATTTTCCAGACCGGTCCAAGTTTATTATGGGCCTGATAACAAAAATAATTTTGTGGTCGGATAAAACCTTTTGATTGAACTTTTGGGTATTTTCTGCTAGATTAGAAGTTCTAGATACTGTTTCTGTTAAAATTCTTAATAGTTAAAAACCAAAATTGTATCAATAATAAACTGAAATTATTATATCTCACAGCTCTAATCATGTTAATCGCACTATTTTCAACTATGAAACAGTAAAGCATGAAACAATCCATTTTTTCTTTGTCATCTACATCAGAAACCTTTATTATTTCAGAAAGAAAAAAATTGTACGACCTTATAATATTCAACAACAAAACATATTTTATTCATTTCGACCATATAAATGTATATTAAAAATCTATTATATATGTATCCAAAAATCGTCGAAGTGGGTAGAGACATGAATATAATACTCCGCAGCCATGTGTTTGACTTCAACTTGTTCAGTTGCTATAGTTTTATTTTATCTTCTATGTTTTTGTTTTATTCTTCATCAAAAGATGTATAATATTTCATACTTCCCCTAGAGTTGGTAAAACAAATTTCTTGATATTATTATTTTCTGTTGGTTTCGAATTATACTTGTCGATAATATTCGTTCCTAAATGAAAACTTGATCTTTACCAATGATAATTTTATAATTTTATTTTAGGAATAATGGTTTTCTTAAATAATAAATCGATATCTGATTTATAATTTAAACACAACTTATCTCTAAAATTATATACTCACATGTAGTAGAGTGGTCGTACTCCAAATACTAGAATCCTAGCTGAAGCATATATATAATCACTCCACTGAGAATAGTTTCTGTTTTTAAATAACTTATAATGTATATATTAATCAGATTGACGAGATCTAATTCGTAATTAAATCATATTCGATAAAATTACACAATTTTCGGAAATGAAATTCTGGAATTAAAAAATATACTTTTTTAATTATCTGATCGAAACATTTTTTCAGTTTCTTATACAGTTTAGCTTGTTCATTAACCTTTGGAATTTTTAGCATTAGATCTTATCAATGTAGTCTCCATGTTTTACCTAAACTCTATATTCTCATATTATAACACTGTAAATTATTTTCCAATTTTCTTCCTAATATTTATACTTTAGTTGTCACTGTTTATAATTTTCAGATTTTATAAGTGGGAAGTCCTTAAAATCTAGTCTCCAACCAGAAGCTCAATATTAAACTTTTTTAAAATCATATTTTAGAAGAAACAAATTTATTGCCAGAAAATTAAAATCTTTATGAATCTTCTTTTTGGTACTTAGGATTATGGGATGAAGAGATGCGATAATTTGCAGATTGCAATATCTATTTTCCAACAACTAAGGTATTTTTTTAATACAGGAACAAAACAAACTCAAGAGTGTTTACTCATGAATTATTATTAGTCTTTTATGGTGGACGCATGTTTCACAATGATTATTTAATCAAAACTGGGTTGGTGGACATATATTTAACATTTTTTAAGATAGTTTTACATGTAATAAATGATAAGAAAATTTAGCAGTAGTTCATTATTTCTTCTTTCCAACCACCTATCTTTAACTCAGCGCCTCACGCAAATAAAATTCATGTT
Source organism: Lepidium africanum (assembly GCA_900406405.1). Lineage (NCBI taxonomy): Eukaryota > Viridiplantae > Streptophyta > Magnoliopsida > Brassicales > Brassicaceae > Lepidium > Lepidium africanum. Next base: position 14,897 of record OVAX01000310.1, on the reverse strand, counting down.
TAAACAGTTTTTCTCAAAACTATATTATAAACAATGATATTAGTGCTAACAAACTTATAATCCCGTTGGTTTGTTTTTGATTTAACCAAATACCAGGTGATAAGTTCAAATTCTACTATATTTCAATTAGAAAACTTATGTTATATATAGATCACTTGTTGACATAAAAAACAAAAACAATGATATTAGTACATGCAAATATAAAATTTTCATTATACAACTTAACAATTAATATTACTGAAATCTGAAGTCGTTTTTCTCGAGTTGATTTCATTTTAACATGTTTGATTTCTGATTAAAAGGACTTCTTTTCTAACTTTCTTTTGTTTGCATTATATAAAGGTATAATATTTACTAAAATTTACCATTTTATAGAATTATTTTATCTACCTATTTTAGTTTAATCATATAAGATGATAAAATTTTAATTTAGATATTTGGTATTTAATTTTTTTAGATATCCACAGAACTTAATGTGTAGCATGTGTTTTAACTTACGCTATTATTTATATAGAGAAAAAATTATGTATTAATTTATACTTACTTAAGAGCTAATTGACACCAGTTTCAAACAAAAAAATGAAGAGAAATTTGTCATTGCTTCAAACGCTTTCGTTCCATTATTACTTTTATCTTCTATGACACTAGCGTTGACTAGCTCGCAAGGTGGATGCACAAAAAACATACATACAAAATAAAGTTGAAATTATAAAATAACCATAATTGGAAATAGTGACATCCCAACTATACAATATTAGAAAAGAAAAACTGAATCACAAGGTTCAAATCCATAGTTAGAATCACTAAATTATTCTAACCATCCAATTGAACTCAACCCGAACTATACAATTCACTATCTTAAAATAATTATATAAACTTGAAAAAAACACATAATTTTTCAAAAGGAATAAAAGTTACCACAACATATGTCCTTTCTATATCCATAACTTAAACATACAAAAACATTACTTTTTTATGTTTCAATATTTTTGTTTGTATCAACTATGTTTAAAGTTTCTATTTGTGGTGGGAAAGGATTGATTTTTAAAAGAGAATTTTAATACTTATAACCCATTCTTGAGTTTCTTTGTAAGGAATAACCACATATTGAAAATTTGTAGAGAATGCACCTTTTTGTAAATGGGGTTAGAAGGGAAAAAACTTACTTGACCCTTGAGTGTAGGAAACGTGAAGAAGAGTGCGAGTGGGGGAGGGTTTGTGTGTTTAGAGTGTTTTGACTTTTGGTTTGTCAAAGGTGACACATGAGTTGTTGGTAATGGAAGTTGTAGTTGCAATCGAGGAATACAAATATGATTGAAAGTGATTAACAGTTACATTACAACACAAAATAGATGGACAACTTAACTGATGTCATGGACAAGAAATTACACAAAATAGTTTAAATTAAAAGCCAACATCTATCAAATCGGATTCTTGCACGTAGCTCGATTGTGTCCTGAACCCATACAACGAGTACATTTCTGGGTGCGAGGAAGGCCACAAATCTGGAAAAAAGGTTATTTTGAGTGAGGCGAAAAAGATATAAACCTTGTGGTCAAAGGTATGAGACAGCTGATGTACCGATGGCTCCCCTCTAGATAGGATTCGCAGTTTACGGGGTCTGCCTGCTGGGCGTTTTGTCTTTGGCGGCTTAATGGTGAATTCCTTCAAAGACAGAGGAAGCTCTGTGTCCTTTCCACTAGGAACAGGAGCTATGGACCCGTTGTAGACTTTTTTCCAAAAAGCAGAGGAATAGAACTCACTGTCCAAAGAATATAGATCTATGTCTGTGGCACCAGCGACTGCTAATACATGGCAACATGGGATGTGCAAGACATTGAAAACCTTGCAGCTGCAAGTGTTACTAGAAAGATCTACTTCTAAAATGAAACCAGAGGCATCATTTACTTGGTAAACAAAAGGTGTGGATGATAAAACAGCGTAAGCTGTGGCAAAACGAAGATGATCGATGAGTTTTTCTTCTATTTGGGGAGTGCAGAGGGAGGTTGTGTGTGTTATAAGTTCTCAACGCATAAAGAACCATCTCATCAACATTGTTTTAATGAACTCAATCATAGTTACAATAGGGTAAGAAACTGCCTTTCCTATTGCTGTGTTTAAAGATTCAGCAATGTACTAGTCATAATGTTGAAATATTGGCCTGGTGAGTGTGCAAGAGCCCAATGAGTGAATTCAATCTCTTGTAGATACTTAGCACATGATGGACTAAGTTGCTGAACTTCTGCAAACCAGTAAATTAAAGGATCCAATTGTGAATGCTCAAGCAGCCTTAGACACGAGAGCAGCTAACCCGACATTCTTGAACTTGTGGTTCACATTGCAACAAAGGTGGACAGTGCAAGCTCCATGGTGAGCAAGCGAGTAGACAATTGATAGTGAAGAGTAGATAGATGCGTGCCTGTCATATATGAATACGAGGCCACTATGGTCAAGAACAAAAGATTGAAGTTGCTTCAAGAACCAGGTCCATGAAGCTTCATTCTCGCCGTCAACAACACCAAATGCGAGGAGAAAGATTTGCATATTACCATCCTGACAGCTAGCAGTAAGCAAACATCCCTTGTATTTACCTTTCAATTGGGTACCATCTATGATAACAACTTGGCGCAAGAAATCGTAACCTCTAACAGAAGCGCCAAAAGCTAGGAAGAGATACTTAAATAATAGTTGGCCAGAGTTTCTAGGTGCAGTCTCGAGGGTGGTAATGGTCCCTGGATTACAAGTCTTTAGTTGGTGGAGATATGTATGGAGCGAGCTGTAGCTAGATTCCTCATCACCATGAGCTCGCTTGGTGGTGATCTCTTTGGTTTGCCAAGCTTTTGTGTAAGAAATCTTGACGTTCATCTCAGATAACACCATATCAGGTAGATCACAAGCTCGAGGGGCTTTCTTACCGTTACTGAATTTTGCTCTAAGTAAATCTGCAAGAATGTCAGCGGTTGCGTTTTGATTGAACTTTGAGCGAGAAACAACATCACATGTATGTTTAAGCTGAACTTACGAACTTCAATGAGTGGAGCAGGCAACTGTACTCGAGCATATATTCTCCAAACACATTTTTTGTCACTATAAATAGCTATAATGTGTCGATGGTCGAACCGGTCAACTTTAGCATGGAAAAGACGTTTTATGGCGTAAATCCCTACAGTATGTTTGAATTCTGTTTTGTTCTTGAATACCCTTCCAACGAAAAAAGCATCATCTATGGTTTTTAAATCCATTTTACAATGATCCCAGTAGCACCACTCATGTTATCGAGGAATGGAGGAGCATCTGGAATTTCTAAACGTTCTTCCACTGAGCCAATTAGAGTGTCTGAGTTGGAATGATTTTCATAATCAATGCCTAGATCAAAACCAATAGGGGTAGGCCTACTGATAACATCATCAAATAGATAATCTAGAAGTGGGGGAGGGCAAGCAAAAGGATCCCAATCAGGCAGGTAATCGCGGGCCAATAAATTATCCCAGTACTCAAAATCATATTCGTGGTCATCATTGGAGAACACTGTCCCTGTGGACGAAGAAGTGCAATCGAGCTCCCGTGGACGAGAAGTACTCTATGGACAAGTTTCAGATGTGTCCACAACTTTTTGTTTGCGAGCAAGATGGACCTTTTCCACGTGTTCAACCTCGACAAGGAATTCGTCGTCCACTTTTAGAGATAGCGGTGGTTGACATAATTCTAGTAATGGTGAATCAACGAGTGCGTTAGTATCTCGAAGAGATTCAAGTGATAAGTACATATTCAGTCCTTTTAATGAAGTGTGAGCAGATTTGTAAGAGTCAAAAGGCTAGCGTTGTCTATAACAAAAAATGGTGGCATTCTTGCTTGGGTGAAAGGGATGTCAACCACAGTTGCCCAGAAGCTTAGCGAGAAAGATGTATGTGAGGAGGTTATGCCAAAAGAAAGTTTAACGGCATTTGAGAAAGTCTTGAAGTCGTCCTTTTCTTCAAGTGCAACAGCGCGGGCAAATTCCAATTCCCACACTGATTGCATTCCCAATCCCTAACTATTACTAATACGGAACCAACCATTATAGATGAGAACCTACAAAACAACTTTCAAAAAAATTATAAGGCAATATATATAGGTTTTGGCAAGGAGAGATGAATTGAATGTGAACAAAGAAAACCAACCACCAGCATTAGTTGAAATAAATGCAAACCTTAGTTAATGTCCACAAAGAGAGTAGTTTGTTTTGGTGTTGTTGGGGAGACGGGTTATTTGAAGTTTGGGTAATAGTAACCTCGAAGAATTAGCCAGTGATGGAAAAAATTGTGTGACCATTGTCATTAAATGACCATTAATTACAGCTGACATGTTTCTTAATTACAGTGTACGAATTAGAGTGAATAGAGGAAAAAAATGCATGCCTCAGGTCAACAAAAAACAAGTGTTGGATATTTAGTGAACATCACTTAAAAAGTGGGTAATGAGCCGTGGACCAAAACAAGGCCCATTTAGGCAAACTCTGTCTATATACCTCTGTTTATATATGGAGATAGCGGAAAAACAAAACATAGAGGCTAACATGAGGAGAAGAGGGAAGAGTTCTGGTGGGGAAATTGGCAGGATGAGTGGATTGCCGAGGAGAGGAACTTCCAAATTCTGTGAGTGCGACGCGGAGACTAGAAGGCACACTTCGTTGACTCAGGTCAACCCATGGAGGCCATTCTACCAATGCGTGACCATGAAACAGGTAATAATTAGAAGACAAAGAAACCATTATTCTTTAATTTTAAGTGAGAAAGATAATTTAAGTTATTCGAAGATAATTTAAGTTATTCGGACATAACTGGAACATCTCTTCAAATGGATTGAGAATTAGTTAGAAGAAGAAGTAGAGGATGTGAAGGTGGAAATCGATGCACTGAAAACAAACTTAGAGAATATGAGAATGGAGATTGATAACTTGAATGCTGAAAACCATGAACATACAACTGATATGGGAAAAGAACATTGGGCTTTAGGGACGGGAACAGTGTTAGTAGGGTGCACGTTAGTAATGTTTGTGGCCTTGGGATTCCAGTATGTCACGGCTCCATTAGAGGGCTCCAGCAGGTCGTCGAGGTCATCAGGATATGGCCCGCAACGGAGACCAGTGACGATAGCAAATTCTCGAAGGGAGAAACGTATTGGACGACCTCCAAAAACAAACCAAACCTTGTGCTTCTTCTTTGGCACAAGAGAACGACAGAAGAAACTATGGACAAGCTTACCAAAGAGAGAAGCACGTCGAACTGGGAGATTGAATAATGGACCAAAAGAGGATTTAAGCAAGTACTCAAACCCAGGAGTATCTTCAAACACGTCTGCTAGGTCCAACAGATACTCAGGCTTTGAGTAAGAATTAATACGACCCTCTGAAGGGTATCTATCAGTGGCGAAAAGATAAGGCGGGAGCATATCCGCATTGAATTCGACATCTCCTGACTGTGAAGTAAGACTCTTCCGGGTTATTGGAGGCATGAGTCTTTCTGATAAGATAAGAAAAAAAGGAAAGTGAGTAGATAGGCGATGGGGAAAAGAAAAGTTATCGAGGACAAGTACACACCAGGAGGTCCACAGTGGACAACCTAATAACACAGACCCTAATTGCAAACAATTGAAGACGTAGTGGTGGACAACAATGGTGGGGGACATATTATAAATACGAAAACCCACAAAAACAACTTTTCGCAAGAATAGAAAATTATGTCCATTAAATACCAACTCTAAAAATTATGTCCACTAACTGCCTAAGAACACCGCAAAACTAAAAGTTTGGAAACGAAAGTGTAAAAATGATAGATTGTAATTGATAAAACAACAAAATAGCCGATACAAATGAAGAAAATAACTAGGGTTTTGAAACGATTCGAACTTAAAAGAGAAATCAAAACCGAACAAAAAAATACAAGTAATAGAGAAGGTTTCCAAATTCGTTTCGCGGCTGAGACAATTACTAACAAGAAACAGAATGTAAGTTCCGGCCTTACCCTGGATTTGAAGACAAGGAACGAAGCGGCGATTCGGGTTAACTTGAAATGATGATGACGGGAGTTCGATGCTTTTAAAGAAACGTTACAAGAGGATTGCAGTAGAACAACAAGAATAATCTGAGGTGAAGAATTGTGAAGAAGAAGAGAAGAGGAAGACAAAATGTTGGCCAGTTACAAAGATGGAGGAGGGACGCGTGAGGTATCGTTGAAGTTAATGAGAGAACAAATTAGTCATTTCGATAAGAGAGAAAGTTAGAGATGGGAAAAAAGTGCATTTTGCAGAAGAAAAAAAAGGTAAATTTTACAATTAAAACTCAAAAGGGAGTATTTAATATAATTAACTCTTTTTAAAATATGTTTTTTCCAAAGCATATAATATGTTATAAGTAAATAATATGGATACAACTCATCTACATACAAAGTTTACATCCAAATTTTTTTCAAAAAATATATATGTATATGTATATATATTCCTACTGGCCTTTAATTATATACTAGGTTTATACCCACACTATAGTGTGGGATTTGATTGTTGTTTTCAACCCGTGTTCATTTGTTTCTTAGACCCGTATTGATATGTTGAATATTGTTTTAGAGACCCAAAAACCAAACAAAAATCAACATAAATTAGAAGAACCGAACCCGAAATGAACCCTACAAAGTATCCAATAAGTTCTAAATTATGTATTTGAAAAACCGGAGCCAAACCGGAACCAAATCAAAAACTAAATTTTAGTTTTTCTATGAAATCTTTTTTAATTTTAAATTTTTATATATAAAAATATCCGAACCCAAACTCGATATATATCGTACCCAACTCTATCCAAAAAATAAAAATATTCGAATAAATCTTACACCAAAATAAGCAAAATAACCAAAATGTGCCGAACCCGACAAAATACCAGAATGTGTTCTATATCTATATAGCGGGACAATCGAATCTAAACTCAAACCGGATCCGAATCAATAACCAAATTTGTAATCAATATGGTTTTATTGAATTTTAGTTTTTTAGATTTTTTTTTCTTAAATCTTTATTAAATTTAAATTTTGTATAAAAATCTGTAACAAAATAATTTTTATCTATTTTTAAGGCTTGTTATGTACTATAAGTTAATTTTCTCGTAAAGTTTATAACAAAAACAAAACGAAATTGTCTAGATACATATAAATAAATAAATAAATATGACTCGTCTTTAAAAAAATAAAAATCATTTTTCATATAATTAAGAACATAAAAAATTGTTAATTAATACTTTAATCCTCTGCTACAAAAATTATTAATACACAACTCTATTGTTCACGCGAATCGGAGAGAGAGCATAGCATACGTCCAATCTATCCACCCATCTCTTCGCTGTCCATAAATCCGGAGCCTGACCCGGTTTTTCTTAACCCGGATCCGAACCTCCTAGTCTCCTACAATCTGCAATTACCATCCGATTTTTTTCTTTCCTTTACAACTTTCTCTCACTTTCCCGGGAAACTACGCGACGGAGGAAAATGTACTCGGCGATTCGCTCGCTTCCTCTCGATGGTGGACACGCTGGTGAATACCATGGACCTCTCGACGGAACTAATCTTCCCGGCGACGCTTGTTTGGTCTTAACTACTGACCCTAAGCCTCGTCTCCGGTGGACAGCTGAGCTCCATGAGAGATTCGTTGACGCCGTTACTCAGCTCGGTGGTCCCGACAGTGAGTATAGTAGCTCAATCGTTTCTATTTACATTTGGTTCTCTCTTCTATCTCTTTATGTCTTACTTGTTGAAATTTCTGGATCTCAAATGAAATGTGTGTTGAGCTTCTTCTTCTCTTTGCTCACTTCGTTGCTCTTTAGCTCTCTTTTAGAATTTGGGTTTTTTTTAAGGGTTTCACTTAGTTCTCGTTAACTTTGTTTGTGTATTACATGGATTTTTCTCCTCAGATTTGTGTAGACTATGTAAGTTTATGATTACATGTACAGTTATGGTATGTATAATTGTTCTTGAGACTTGAATCGTGATCTTCGATAAGTAGCATATGTTGCAGTCAGTAATTTTTTTCCTCTTTCGAAATTTGTCAACCCACAGTTATTTTAATTTATGTCAGTATCATCATTTCTGAATCTTTGAAACCTATGCTTTGCCTGTTGCTAAGATCCTTAGTCCACTTATGCCTTTTTTGTTACAATTGGTAACTGAAAGAACCTTGCGACTCTCTCTCTGTTCATTATACAGAAGCGACGCCCAAAACTATTATGAGAACAATGGGGGTGAAAGGTCTCACTCTCTACCACCTCAAATCACATCTTCAGGTTTGTCTATTTTACTTACTTGGTTTGTCCTGAACAAACTGATTTTAGAAGTTATGGTTTCTAATTGACTTTTTTGAGAGCTGTTTGGTAATTGTGATGATAACACCTAATATTTTCATTAATTGATAGCTTTAGAATCTGAGTTTTGTTCAACTTTTAAAAGCAATGATAATTCAAAGAATTTTGGGTGTTTGATTGCATATTGTTTTCTCTCTTATGTGTGTGTTGTGCTCAACAGAAATTCCGTCTAGGGAGGCAAGCTTGCAAAGAATCAACTGAGAACTCCAAAGATGGTATCTACTCAGTTGACCTGTTTTCTTTTTGTTCTTTTTCTTTGTGTAACTCTTTTTGTGAAGCCTCTTTGCCCTGCACTCACTTTATATGGCTATTTGGATCCATATTTGTTAAGAGACTTCGTAGAAATATATTGTGTGGGAGGCACAAGGGACCATATTGTCTCTTACCAGTGTTGTCAGAAAATATATATGCAAATTGTTCATGGCTCTAAAACTATTTTACAGGCAAAATCTCGATTTAGAAAAATGGAAAAGTAACATCTAGTTTGGAGCCCTATTTTGATGAATCTCAGTTGTGTCCATATCTGGTGACTTTCACTAATTCTGTGAACTTGATGCTGTAGCTTCTTGTGTTGGGGAGAGTCAGGACACAGGTTCATCGTCAACATCATCATTAAGAATGGCGGCTCAGGAGCAAAACGAGTATGGTTAAATTTGAAAATCTTTTACTCATTTTCTGCTACCACTTGTTAGTGAATTACAATTATATGAATACTCCTTCATTTTTTGTGGGCCAGGGGTTACCAAGTCACTGAAGCTCTACGCGCTCAGATGGAAGTCCAAAGAAGACTACATGAGCAATTGGAGGTTAGTTTTATTCATTTATCTTCTTATTGTTCTTAAAGATACAAACCTGTTTACTACGTATATGGTTCAGAATGTTACATATTAAAGTTGAACCTTTATCCTAAGTTCCTAACCCATTTCCTATCCAAAAAGTTGGTTGTAATTGTTTATTTTTTCCTGCTGAACAAATGGAGAGTGGTCCCTGCTTCCATATGTCATGGTCATACCTTGTTAGGAGTTATAGCAACAGTCTATGCTGTTAAAGTGCAAACCTTTGATTGGTCTTGTAGTATGGGCAGGTGCAACGGAGACTACAGCTGAGGATAGAAGCTCAAGGAAAGTACCTGCAATCAATTCTTGAAAAAGCTTGCAAAGCCTTTGATGAGCAAGCTGCTACTTTTGCTGGGCTTGAGGCAGCAAGGGAAGAGCTATCGGAGCTTGCCATCAAAGTATCCAATGGTTCTCAAGGAACAGCAGTCCCGTTCTTCGATGCAACCAAGATGATGATGATGCCATCTCTATCTGAGCTTGCAGTAGCAATAGACCACAAAAGCAACATCACAACCAACTGTTCAGTAGAAAGCTCTCTGACTTCCATCACCAATGGGAGCTCGGTTTCAGCTGCATCGATGAAGAAGCGACAACGTGGAGACACTGTTGGAGTCGGGTATGAAGCGAGCTGGATTATGCCTAGTAGTACTATTGGATAAAGTTTAGGAGGAAAGTACTCAATTTGGGAAAGGTAGTAGAGTAAGATTAACTCTTCTTTACTTGCTTTGAGGGGCCTGTATTATTTGATACAAACTTGTCATCAAAATTTCATCTTAGCCTACTCATGTATATATTCGATGTTGAAGCTTTATTGTTTCCTCTAACCTTGCCTTAATTATTCTTGTATTCAAGAGAAAGAATGGATTTAAGGCACAAACTATAAATAAATAAATAAGATAAAAACGATGTTTTACAAATAAATAAACATTGAAATGATGAAAGTGCCACCAAAGTTTGAGCCTTTAACTTTTCTTCTATTCGTAATGCCTTTCTTCATTATTCTTTGTGCTTTACTTTATCTACTTACGTCTTGTTCCTCTCATCTATCTTTCCAACGAACATCAAATTTAACATGAGTGAGTTCTAAATTTTTCCTTATTTCTATCGGTTTTTGCTACGTTTTTTAAACGTTTAATACAAAAAACTTTATATTCAAAACTTCCTGTAGGTATGCTTTGCTGCTGTTTTAACTCAGAGAACAGCAAGAAGTATGCTGAGCTGGATGCGAAGCTTGAACGGAAAATGATTGAAAGCCGGAGGATTTATCCGGCACACCGGACTTTAAAGTCCATAGATTCAATCATCATGAAGTTTCCTAAGCTAAGAGAAGGATTAAGAAACATAAGAAGCGTTTTCGTATCCTACGGTATGTTTTCCATGAGCTATAAAGTCATAGATTCCACCTGTTTAGTTTTAACGTTCTGGTTTCTGAGAATTTATAGATAAAGATGGAAATGGGACAATCGATATGGAGGAGCTGAAGCAATGCTTAGAGGAACTAAAGCTTAGTTTGTCTGAGGAAGAAGTGAAAGGTTTATATGGATGGTGTGATGTTGATGGAAGCGAAGGGATACAGTTCAACGAGTTTATAGTCCTTCTCTGTCTCATTTATCTTCTTGCAAAACCTTCCTCTGAAACCTGCACGGTAATAACCAATGACATGATCATGAATATTTTAGCAATTGAAGTAACTAGAGTATGTTGTGTGTTTTCTTAGGAATCTAGAGAGGGTCTAAAGCTGTTTGAATCTACATTTGATCCGATAGTGGAAGTGTTCATGTTCTTGGACAAAGATGGTAAAGGGAAACTGAACAAAGGTGATGTGAATAAGACATTGAATAACGAAGACTTTCCGCTAGAGAGATCTCCTAAACATGTTACCAACATGAGATTTGGTATGTAAATCATGCACTCTTTATCTTTGTGTTTTATTCAGATGAATAGAATTGTTTATTCATTGGATTCTATCTTCTTGTTGTTTGGGAGGTACAGAAGAAATGGATTGGGGAAGAAAAGGGAAAGTTGGTTTTAGAGAGTTTTTATTTGCTTTCTTGAGTTGGGTTGGTCTTGATGATGATGCAGAGGATTATGAGTAGCTGAGAATCAACTTAAACCATAAGAGTTTCATCTGGAAACCATATTACAGTATATGATGTTTGATGTATTCAAGGTTTTAATTTTATTTCATTATATGTACTCTAGTTTCAACATGATTCTATACACCTGATTTCATTGTCACAGATCCATACTTATCTCTTAAAGTGAAAACCAGAAGATCCAAATCTGTAAATCACATTCCTTTTGACCATTCCAACAATAAACAAGATCTGTCTCAATTAAGAACATAATATAAGTCTCAACTGTTTTCCTCAAGATGAAATTACACATGGATGGTCGAATAGTCATCGTTGAATCCAAAGGACACACCAATCAAAGGAAGTATAAACATTATAATTAACCACAAAACATGAAACTTTTGACATTGAAAAGAAATAAGTTACAATTAACATAGAAACAGTGATAATTATTTCTTAGTATTATTGGTTCCTTTGCCTCCTCCAGCACCAGCAGCTGCAGCTTGAGCAGCTTTCTTTGCAGCCTTCTCTTGTAATGCTTTTGCATCTCTATATCATCAAAACACAATTCAGAATTATAAAAAAGAAGCTAAAATTCGAAACTCAACATGCAAATTACGACTTGGAAATTACCTTTCACGACGTTGCTCAGGAGTTAATCCATCGTCTTTGTTCTTCCCTTTGCCTGCACTTCGAGCTTGAGCCCTTTCACGATCACGTTCTCTTTGGCTGCCTCGTGCAAATTCGCAACCAGAACAAAAGCCAGAATTAAAGAAAACAACTTTATTTTTATCAATTCACACAAAAACAGATCTGCATTCCAAAAAGCTCCCCTCTTGTACAACTTCAAAATCAAATAACGGGAATTAATAAAAATCAAAACAAAACCCTAAAAATTGACAAATCATCAGCCTTGTTGAACACGCTTAAAAATCAAACAAAAACGCTCAAAAACCTAAACTATACGAAAGATAAGAGCCAAATTGGGGTAAGAAACTGATTAGAAGATGAGAAAAATAGACGAATAGGGAAGGATATGAGTCATGGTGAGATCTGCGTTGATAAGAAGCGATCCGGAGAGACCCCCGACAATGCCGAACGAAATCCAGACAAAGAAGAAGGTTGATGGAACAAATTCGATTTTTTATATATGAGTTTTGCGAATCTTTGGGTCCAAAATCGTAATTTCATAACCAATCGAAATTTCTAGGCCTTGGACTTTTGGTTTACTTCGGGTTTTTCGTTTTTCCGGTTTAAGGAGAAATTGGTCTAACTTTCGGTTTGCTGAAAATCCGGTTGGATTACATTGTTGACAACGCGGAATTTAGTTTCATAAACTTGTTCATGCTGTAAAATATAATTATGAATATTATATAATATAATATTCTCTTAGTAGAAGGAAGAGATGTGAGAAAAAAATACAAAGGTGAGTGAACTTTCTTCTTATTTTATCTTGTACACAAGTTATAAAAGAGGAGGTAACAAATGTATATATATAGCCAATACAAGTTGTTGATAGGGTAAGTCGGCTAAGATGAAAACAATTAAATATTAATGGATAATTATCCATTCTATAACACTCTCCCTTAATTATCTATTATTAATGATGTATTATGTACTGCCTCGTTAAAAACCTTGTCATGAAAAAATCCAGTGGGATAAAAACCATAACGAGGAAAAAAGAGTGCAGTGACATAATCTCCCCCTCAAATGATGGATATCATAAGTTCCGTAGTTAATGCATCCCAATATTGTGAACATGTTTTCTGAACGTTGTAGTGGGAAGTGCTTTTGTAAATAGATCAGCTGCATTGTCCGTTGAACGAACATACTAGATATCCACTTCTTAATTCTTCTCGAGTTCTCGTGTATAAGAGAAAAATCTTGGGGGAATATGCTTCGTTCGATCGCTCTTGATATAACCTTCTTTGAGTTGAGCGACACATACTGCGTTGTCTTCAAACAATTTTGTTGGCTTTTTATTTATGATTATTCCACTTGTTTCTTGTATATAATGAGTCATTGATCTAAGCCACACACATTCTCTACATGCTTCGTGAAATGCAATAGTTTCTGCGTGATTTGAAGAAGTAGCGACTAGAGTCTGTTTTTGGGAACGCCAAGAAACTGAAGTGCCTCCAACTGTGAAAACATATCCGGTTTACGATCGGGCTTTATGTGGATCTGATAAATAGCCTGCATTTGCAAAACCAACTAAACCAACACTAGATTTTCTGTTATAATATAATCTCAAATCAATTGTTCCTTGTAGATAACGAAATATATGTTGATTCCATTCCAATGTCTGCGTGTACGTGACGAACTGTATCTTGCAAGGAGATTTGTAGCAAAAGCTATATCTGGTCTGGTGCAATTCGCAAGATACATTAGTCCACCAATAGCGCTCATATAAGGTACTTCAGGACCTAATATTTCCTCGTTATCTTCACAAGGTCAGAATGAATCTTTGTCAACATTAAGTGATCTATTGACCATTGGAGTACTCAAAGGAGTTGCATTATCCATATAAAAGCGTTTTAAAATCCTTTTTGTATAATTTGATTGATGTACGAAAATTCCATTTCGAAGATGCTCGATCCGGAGTACAAGACAAAACTTTGTTTGTCCAAGATCTTTCATTTCGAACTCTTCTTTCATATGAGTTATTGTATCATCAATCTCCTTTTGAGTTCCAATTATGTTCAGGTCATCAACATATACAGCTTTTATCACAAATTCGGATAAAAATATCTTAATAAATACACAAGGGCATATCGCATTGTTGGTATATCATTTACTCAACAAATATTCACTTAAGCGAATATACCACATGCATCTGGAATGTTTTAACCCGTATAGTGATCGCTGTAATTTGACTGAACATACTACTTTAGATTTTGAACTTAATGCTTTAGGCATCTTTAATCCTTCTGGGATTTTCATGTATATATCATTATCCAATGATCCATATAGATATGCTGTCACAACATCCATTAGATACATATCAAGATTTTTAGATGCCGCTAGGCTCATCAAAAATCTGAAGGTAATTGCATCCATTACCGAGGAATATGTTTCTTCATAATCAATTCCCGGTCTTTGAGAAAATCATTGGGCAACAAGTCGGGCTTTATATCTTATTACCTCATTTTTGTCATTTCTTTTTTGAACAAAAACTCATTTATACCCAACAGGAATTACATGTTCAGGTGTTATGACAATAGATCCAAAAACTTTTCTTTTATTAAGGGAGTTTAATTCAGTTTTTATGGCCATTTTCCATTTCTCCCAATCAGATCTTTTCTGGCATTCCAGTATGGACCTTGGTTCTGGATCATCACTTTCTTTATCAATTTCTTTTGATACAGAGAATGAGAAAGTTCCATCATCATCTTCTATTTCATCTCTAACCCAAATTTTCCCGTTTTGGGCATAATTGATGGAAATTTCATGATTTTCGTTATTTTCATCTTCAGGACTGTTCTCTGTATTTGGTTTTTCAGGACTATATTCATTTTCTGTATTTGGTTCTTCTGGACCATTTTTATTTTCTTTTTCTTCCGGGGATTTTTATCTTTAGATCTCATTGGTCTCCCCCTCTTCAATTGA